>VDFB02134066.1:0-12083 GCA_007258455.2 Sequoia sempervirens | reverse complement strand
CCCTATCAATCCCAAGAAACCCTCAATTTCTTAATAGTTTTGGAATAGGCCATTCCATCATAGCTCAATTTTGTTAGGGTCCACCTTTACTCCTTCATGTGAAACTATGTAACCTAAATATTCCACTGTAAGACCAAACACACACTTCTGGATGGGATTAGTATAGAGTTTATGATCTCTCTCTAAGTATTTGTAATGCTTGATCCATATGTTGCAAATGTTCTTCCCAAGTCTTGCTATAAATCAATATATCATCAAAGAATACTAACACAAACTTTCTCAAGAACTTCTTAAAAATGGAATTCATCAAACTTTGGAATGTAGATGGTGCATTGGTAAGACCAAATGGTATCACCAAAAATTCATAATGACCCTCATGAGTCCAAAATTCTATCTTACAAATATCTTCCTCCTTAATCCGAATTTGGTGATAACCAGATCTAAGATCTAACTTGGTAAAAAACATAGCTCCATTTAATTCATCTAGCAAATCATAAATGACCTGAATAGAAACTTATTCTTTAATGGTGTACATGTTGAGAACTCTAATATGGACACATGTGCTGCTATCATCCTTCTTACATACCATCACCACCAACAAGGAGTAAGCACTTTGGCTATTCCTAATAATTCCTGCCTCTAGCATCTCTTCAACAATTTTTTCTATCTCACTCTTTTGTATGTGTGGATACCTGTAAGGCCTGATGTTCAGTGGTTGGCTCCATGGGACTAACTATATGGCATGATCATGGTCCCTCTTAGGAGGAAGTCCTTTAGGAATATCTCCAAGAACAATTAAGTGATGATTGATTATAGCTTTCAAATCTAGATGAGTAGGAGCATTAGATTGAGAGACTTCTAATGAACATAGTTGGGCCACAAATCCATCCACTCCTTTTTTAAGAAAATTTTTGATTTGATGAGGGATTTTGATTTCAACCCCCTTAGCTCTACTATCCTTCCTTCTGATTGAAATCTCATGAATAGTTCTTGGAAGTTCATCTCAATCGTTCCTAATGTAGTAAGCCATTGTACTCCCAAAACAATATCTGTTGCACCCATGGATATCACATACATTGGGGTATCAAGTCGATAATATCCCATGGATAATTTAATGCTATGAAACTTCCCTAAAAAACTAACTATACCACCATTTGCAATCAAAACCTGAAACTCTGGAGCTAGGTATACAAAACAATTTAGATGAGCAACTAACTTTTTGTTGATGAAATTATGAGTACTACTTGAGTCGATCAACACTGTTAACTTTTGCTTCTTTAAGAACCCCACCACCTTGAGAGTTTGTGGATCACTAAAACCTGAGAGTGCATGACAATAAATTATTGGTTGAGAATCATGTGATTCATCATTTGACTCCATTTCATCCTCTAGTATGGGTTCCTCATCTTCTTCCTCACTTGGAGCTTCAATATAGAACAATTTCTTTTCATTGCATTTATGTCCTCGACTGTATTTTCTATCACAATTGAAACAAAAACCTTTTTCTCTTTTCTCCTCAATTTTTTGTGGATTCAAATTAGTAGGTTGTGTTGAATATCCCTTCTCTCTTGTCAAATTAGCCCCTTGCTTCTTAGGAATCAAATACTTCTCCTCTACCCTATGTGCTAAGATAAAAGACTCATTTATGGAGCTAGGGATAAACATGTGTACCTCATGTTAAATGTGATCCTTGAGACCACCCAAGAATAAATCATTCAAGTTTTCCTCCATAATTGTATCCACTCTTAAGGATAAATTTTGGAATTGTTGAATATAATCCTTAACTGATCCTATTTGTTAAGTTTAGCTAGCTGGCTGAAGAAGTTGTCTATCATGCTATTGCTATATTGTGCTTGGAGTTCCTCCAGAAAAATTGACCATGAGACAAAGGAGCCCCTTTTCCTTGATGAGTGCAAACACAACTTATTACTTCAAAATGAATTATCCGTTCTAGATATAGGCTTACTGTGACCTTTGTCCATTTGGGATTTGGTGGTACTCAAAAACTCCATTTGGTTTATCCATGCTAGAGGATCCTTTCATTGAGCTTGCACATATCCACCTTTAGAAATAAATTCCTAGGTCCCATAGGAGTACTAAAGCTTGTGTCAATGGTAGCTGATCTAGAATTTTCACCTTGGGCACTTGAGAACTTCTTTCTTGGTTCAGCCATGTAGGTGCTTAACATGTTTCTTAGGTCACACATATCCAACTTAATTGAGGAAATGTATTCCTTGACCTTATTTATTTTCTCATTATGAGTAATATCCTCGATTGTTTCATCATCTTTATCAGGAGTCTTCCCCGGAGTGACAACATTCTTTTTACTCCCCTTGCTGCAGGCCCCATCATGATGGAACTGCTAATGTTGAAATAAATCACAATAAATGAAACTTAAATTCTTCTAAATTTTTGATTATAACCTCCTTTAGTATGTCTTCAAAACCAATAAAATTAGACTCCACTGACAAGATGTGTGATATGTAGATTCCAAAAGAAATTAATCTAGAAACCATAATTATGTAATAATTCGCTTAATTCTACTCCAATTCTTCTAAAATCTGTACTGTATCTTCTTCAATATGTTATTCAAAAACCCTTTAAAAATCAGAAAAAAATTCGACAAATTCTGAAAGATATGTTCTTCCCAAAATCGCCTCCAAAATTGAGAAAAACCTTGCCTCTATGGTGCCAAGATCATGCTCTGATACCACTTGTTATGAAATAACTTGCTCAATAGAAGAATATGATAAGAAATATACTGAAAATACTTGATAATAACTGAGAATAACAAGCTTCACCTAAGGGGAAACCTCCAAATATCTCTTCTACGAGAAACACACTTCAAAACTTGATGATGAAATAAGACTCACAACCTCCTATATATACCTATTTATGCCAAGGATATCACCTAGGTAGACCTAAACAACTAAATAACAATATACTAATGATAATATGACTTAATAGAGAGTTAAGATAGCCACAAGCTGACTATTCATAACCCAATGTACACTAATATTAAGGGCATAGCAAGGACTAAGTTGCCTAGAATGGTGTAAGTGTCCCATTTGGTCTGAAAATTATATTTTCTAGAATTTCAAAAGAATCTATAGTCTTCACCTAGGCCTCTATTAGTTTCTAGGTGCATTCTTTCTATTTGGCTTCTTTATCTTATTTTATATTGCATTCAATTTATCTTTTTGCATATCACAATGTGTTTTCGAACAAATTTCATTTCCTTAATTTTGCATTAATAATCCATCTCTTTTATCAATTTATTACATTTATGACATTGCATTTAGAAATATTTACATTAATCTTGAGTGTAGACAATGCAATTTTGGCCTACCTCCCTCCTTTTAGGTGAAAAACCCTAGATGTGTTAAGGAGTTTGTGGTGCCAAAATATTTGTTTTAATTTTGGTGAACCCGCATTTAGAATAATTTATTTTTTGATTTAGAGTTCATCATTTTCCTAGAATTAGCTTTCATTTTATTTTTCATTAGTTAAAGTTGCATTCTAGGGTTTCAAATTTTTGCATTAGTAAAAGTGCATATAGTTTGCATTTTTGCATCCCAAATCATGAAAGCCAGATAAAATTTGCATTTTTCTTTAGTCTTCCTGTCATTCCAATTAAAAAACATCAAATACAATTGAAAATTTCTGAAATTTTTGAAAAAAACCCTAATTGGGACTAATTTTCTATGACTTTGTCCCTGTCTAGATTTTTCACTGTCTATTACAACATCAAAACCCTCATTTGTGTGCTTCCTAAGGCTCCTATTACCATACACTATAAGTTTTGAAAGTTTTAGGAACATTTTTTTTATGCATATAGCTCAAAAACATCAATTTAGGGTAGTCACTTTTGAAATCATCTCAATTACAAGCATCACAAGATTTTAAAATGGTCATATTTGTAAAATTTTGCATAGTTCATGGATAAAAATACTTTTCACTTTTTCATATACAATGTTTCTATTCATAAAACTTTACATAAGTTTGATAAAAGTGCTTTTCATTCTTGCATATACATTGTTTTCATTCTTAAAGTTTTGCATATATTGGATAAAAGTGTTTTGCATCCTTGGATATACATTATCTACATTGTTGAAACTTTGCATGAAATGGTTACAAGTGCTTTTTATTTTTGTTCAAACAATGTTAGTGTCTTACATACCTAGGAATGCTAAGAAGCAATCCCCTCCAGGTATGAGAGTGTTTTATTGAAAGAGAATAGAACCTTGGACATTCCTAACGATCATATTTTTTCTTCTAATATCTCTCCTATTGATGAAAAATATATTTTGGTAGAAGAATCAATTAATAAGATTTTTGAGAATCCTAGTTGTTTCTCTCCTATTACCTCTCTTAGTGGACAAGGCATTGATGAACAAGACAATACAACCATAGGTAATCATGACAATAACATTTTTTCTTCTCCTAGTATCTCTGATAGTTGTGAAGAAGATACTTTGGTGTTAGAAAACATAATTAATGATGGTTATGAGAATATTAGTTTCCCCCATTCACCTAGTGGAACCCTTCTTGAGCACACAAATTCAAGCATTGATCATTTCCCTACTTGCGATGAAGTCATTTTAGAAGAATCAACCTTTGAATGCAAAGAAAATTTGGCTTGTCATTCTCCTAAAAACTCTCCTCCCAAGGAGAATATCACGATATGAACATTAACACATATCCTTTAAATACTAAACCTTCCCTAGGTGAAGATTGTAAAGTGACATTAGCATCCCATTCACTAATAAATCATTCAAATAAAGACAAAGGGTATGTGCGGGATCATGAAAGCGCCAAAAGTGGCAATATTATGGGGGTATGTGGTGACAACTTTTTTCACCCAAAATTAATGGAAGCGAAGTTTTTAGAGGAGATTCAGCTTTCCAAAATATAAATTATGATTTAATTTGAATTAAATAAATAATTATTCATTTTCTATTAGAATTATGACTAAATTCTGTCGATAGGCTAATTGAAAAACATCTATAACTTTCAAACGGTATCATTTTTGAATCTGAAACATATCACATTCTATGCTTCACATACTATAGGATTAAAAAATAAAAATTAAATTTCATGAAGTTTTGACCAAGTTAAGGTGGTCGGACATATGAGTTTTATATTTTCTAAAAAGTTGTAATAAAAATTTTATAATTAATTATTTACTTGGAAAAAAAAAAATACAAAAAAATATGCATCACATCCGGACATGAGTCCTCTACTTATATATAAAATCTTACAAAAAATTATCATTTTATTATATTTAGGGTGGGTCGACCAGACACCTACTTCTTATTTTTCCCACGAAATTTAAGTACTCGCATTGAAATTTCAAATTTTCACCAAATAGATTTTATTTATTTTTAAATAAACCTAGTATTTTAGAAACTAAATTCAATTTTCTAAAAATTCTATTCTTACATATTTTGAAATAATATAGATAACTTATTCAAATATTTACGTCAAGTTGCCTAACATGATTTTTCTGAATTTTTGCCACTTAAGGGCCTATTTTTTGCACGATGATCACGCACATACCCACAAGATTCTTGAGGTTATGATGACACAAGTGGGATCTCCTTTAATTAGTGAGCTTCTTAAGTCACCTCCCATTAGTGAATCGCATAAGAAAATAAGAGATTTCTTGAAATCCATGATGCAATCTAATCATAACAATGTTTTGCAGCCGCTAAGTTGTAACTTAGTGACTCAAACATATAGGGGATCACACATCACTTCCACTCCATTACCTTTTTCTCCACTTAGAGCCATAGTGTTGAAGACCTTAAAAAGACTCTTGCTAATATATCTATAGATATGGCACCTTATTCAACTATCACCTACATTCAAATTTCTATTTCAAGAAATATTGCAAATAAAAAAGGAGTAGCTCCAATCTTACATAAAATTGAATAATGTAACATCCTCCTCTCATCCCATGCAAGTCACCCAATCATAAATCACATTCCCTAAACATGAATTACCCTCACTTGAGATTCAAAAAAAGAATGACCCCTTGATGAAAAAGGCGATCATTAATGAAACTTTAGTTAGAAACACTCTCATCGACAATGGAGTAGAAATTAATGTTTTTAGGATGGAACTCCTAAAAAAACTTAGTATGGACAACAAGCTTGACAACAAGCTCATTCAACTTAATGATGTTCATATTCATGGATTTGATAATGTTAATAGGCAACCACTAGGGATGATCACATTACCTATTGAGGTTAGATCGGTAGTGTTTCCTACCTTTGTCCATATCATGCAAGGATCCCTTCCATACAATATTCTCCTAGGGAGACCATGGATTCGTGCTATGAAAGGAGCCCCATCTACCCTTGACCATACACAGAAATTTGAGTACAATAACAAGATATACACAATTGATGCAGATGAATGAAGCTATGAATCATATGATCACAACATTTCCCACTCCACTAATCCTTTCATTCCTAAATCAAAACTTGAAATTATACAAGTTTCTGCTAATTCTTCACCTACAACCAAAATATTTCATGATAATTGGGGGTTGTTAGCTTCTACACCTCCTTTCAATAGAGTTCCTAAAATCTCACCCTCATGGTCCAAAGAGTCATATACAAACAATTCATTCTTAGACACAAGTTCTAGTATTGATTGGGGTTTCACACCTACCTTTAAGGGAGAGTGCAAAATATCATAATCTGATCCAAAATAACCTTGTGTTTTATATGCCCAACTTGGTTCAACATCAACAACATTAACCTATGATAGTGATAGGGGCTATCTAACTCCCATCCATCATGGGGAAACAAAAAATAACATTAAAAAGGATTTGTATTCTTAGAATGAAGACCATCCTTCTCAAACACATAAACCCCCTTCATCTAACTTAGAAGATTGTTATGGTATTGATTACAATCTCCCTCCTACACATGGATGTAATGAACACATGACACACACTAACATATCATACTCTTTCAAGAAATATCTAGGGGTATCTCTCTTATTTCCATTTTCATATAATATTTTCAACAATAAAATTAAACCTCTCATGGAGTGTGGTGCTCTTCCTTGCACCTAATTCCTCTAACTGGTACATACTTTCATCCTATTTGGCACACCTTTGTCCTGCACTAAGCGGGGGAAAGAGGTTAGCTAGCCTTATCCTTGTCTGTCACTTTTCGTTGTCTCTTTTGTCTAGTCATTAATCTTTCATAAACATATAAGAGCAAGCTTGGGATTTGGATGGCATTCCTTAAGTTGAATCACATGTGACCTACTCATTCATGATGTAGCTCAATTCAAAAACATATATCTTGGCATAGGGCTTTCCAAGTTGGCTCTCATGTCTTCCTTCATAGCATTTTTCATTTGATACTTTAAAGAAATTTCTCATAGTAATGGTGTAGCAACTAATTTAAAGTGGGGGCATACATAGATGAGATCTTTTGGCAAAAAAACTCATTGCATGACTTTTCTTTTTTCTTGTGATGTGTCCCCTTCTTGGTGGTGTCATTGGGTTTGATGTCATCCAAGAGTATATGATATTTTGGAATGGCATGATGTGAATGAGGCATCCCATGGGCAGAAATCTAACATCTTGACTTGTCATCTCTTAGAGACATTAGGCACAATGTTCCTTAAGAAGAAGGCCTTACATGAACAAAGCAAAATCCCCTTTAACAAATTTTTTATATGACATTCAAAAACATTGAGAAAATCATTTTCATTGTGGTGCCTTATTAAATTTTTCAGGAGGTATAACTTTGGTATGGTTGAGTGGGAATCCCATTTCGAGGCATGAATTTCCCCATAGCCACTTGCATGTGTGTGTGAGTGCATACTAGCCATGAGTGTATGTTTCTCACCCTTTTGGACTTCTCACCCGACAAACAACCAAGAGTTTTGTCGCCTTAGAGTGAGTATGCATTTCCTTTCTAGAAAAATAGCCTACATCTAATCCATAATGTGTTGGAAAAATGGTTGAAGCTTGATCCACCTTTTTATTTTTTCTCTTCTCTTCCTTCTAGTTCTTTCCATTGCATGATCATGTATCTTGTTTTGCTACAAATCATTCACCTCGTGCATGTCCCTTTGTCCTCATGTTGTTTTGACTTAGGATCTTGGTTCCTGAGGGCTTGCACAACCTCCCTTGATATTTTTCATCATTGGTCATCCAAATTGGTATGATTGGAATTCTCTTGAATATCTACTTTAATGCGAGTTTGAAGTAGGTTCATCCTCTCACTAAAGTGGGGGCTAATTGTGGACACATAAAAATTATCCCTTTGTCCTTGCTTGATTTGGGAATAATTAATGATAAATTGGACTTAATATTGCCTTGATCTAGTGTTGTGAGGTGTTTTACACATCCACATTAGGTCTTGTACCCTTGAAAATTGAATAAAATGAATGTCTTGTAAAGTTGTTGTAAGGAATTGTAAATGACTTTCACACTTTTCTAGACTTTTATTAAGCAATTAAGTCTAATGGTCCTTTCTTCCCTACTTTTGAATTAAATATTATTTTAATTAGTTTTTTCCCTCTTCTTCTATAATTAAACAATTATTTTAATTATTTAATTATTCATTAGCCTTTTCCCTCTATAATTAAATAAATATTACATTTATTTAATTATTTATCCTTATCTCCCCAATTAAATAATTATTTTTAATTATTTAATTATCTCATTATTTGTTCTCACCTTTCTTTTTAAATAAATAAAATCAATATTTTATTTATTTCTCCTATGATTGGCCACCTATATTAAATAATATTTATTATTAAATTTCTCCTATCACCTCTTTTTCTATGCCAATCTTATCTTCCACCTCAAGTCTTTATCTATCCATGCCTTCTCTCAATTAACTTCCACCCTTGATTAAATTATTTTCTAATTTAATCTTGGCCCTTGATCATGATCCTTATTCTTAGCTATTTTCTATAAAAGGATACATTTAAACCCTAATTAATTATTCATTCATGATTGATTCAATCACCATTCATCATTCATTCTCCATCACAAGTCAAGCAAGCTGGGTTTTTAAGCTTTTTAAGTCATCAAGATAGCTTTCAAAGGAATTCAGGAATAAGATTCTTCATCCATTGTTGTAGAAATCCAAGATCTATCACCATGTAAAGGTACTAATTCCTTCATTTTATGTTCATGCTTCATCTTATTTCTTAATTTGGTTTAATTACCTCAAAGGGGTTTGACCAAGGCAAACCCCCAATCCCTAACATTCAACATTTCTCTTTCTTTCATTGCGTGTTTATATATTTGAAGACTTGGAAATCATTAAAGAATAGGTTACAAACTTGTTGAAGTCATCTCCCATTAGAAAGGTCAAAATCTTCACAAAAAGTCACTTGTTGCCTTAGAAATCAGGGTTTTAGAACTAGACACCTAGAGGAACAAAAAGTGTAGACTAAGAGCTATAGATTCCACTTTTGACTTTTTAGAAAAAGCCAAAGTGGACTAAGTCACCAATAGTGGTGACTTAGTCCCACTGCCCCTATTTTTTTAGAAGTTTTTGTAGATCTGGATACCCATTTGGTTGAAACAGACTTTGGTCCAATTTCCCCAAAATAGGATTAAGTCACCTAGAATGGCGTAAGTGTCTTATTTGGTCAGAAAATCTGATTTTCTAGAATTTAATAAGAATCTATAGTCTTCACCCCAACCTCTATCAGTTTCTAGGTGCATTATTTCTATTTGGCTTCTTTATCTTATTTTATATTGCATTCAATATATCTTTTTGCATATCATAATGTGTTTTCAAACAAAGTACATTTCCTTAGTTTTGCATTAATAATCAATCTCTTTTATCAGTTTATTGCATTTAGACATATTTCATTCATATTTACATTAATATTGAGTGTAGACAATGCAATTTTTTCCTACCTCTCTCCTTTTAGGTGAAAAACCCTAAAGCTATTTTTGAGTTTGTGGTGCCAAAATCTTTGTTTACATATTTTTTAAGAACTTTGGGTCTATTTCCTTTATCATTTTATAAAAATTAGGAACAGTCCTCCTAAACTATAAATATTATCAAAAAATGATTGCATTATGTTTACTATCTTGGGTTGATGGATGAGTTTACTTTATCTTATTATGTGACTT
This sequence comes from Sequoia sempervirens, assembly GCA_007258455.2. NCBI lineage: Eukaryota > Viridiplantae > Streptophyta > Pinopsida > Cupressales > Cupressaceae > Sequoia > Sequoia sempervirens. The sequence continues at coordinate 1,954 of VDFB02134066.1, read as the reverse complement.
TATACCCAAGAGAAGAGACAGTTATGAAATAACACTTTAGAATTAAAAGAGAGATATAGAAATAAAGGATATTATGATCCTTTGATTAAAATGGAGATTAATAAGTTATATATATATATATATATATTATATAAAGATATATAAACTCTTTTAAAAGGGAAAGACAATTATTTAAATAATTATTAAAAGACAACTTTTGGGAAAGGGTGTGATGGTTTGGAAACCACCCCTTAAGGATTTTATAAAGAATTTATGTAAGACTTGCAAAGGCATAGAGAAAATTCAAGGAAGAATAAATTTGTTTGGTGAGGTATGGACACTAGAGAAGGGGCACATAGAGTGTTTCCAACCTAGGGTACAAATTACTCTTTGGATTATCTTTGCTAGGGCTATTATGGATGTTGAGTATTTATTATAAAGCATGTTGCATATACATACTGAGAAATTACTTTGGAGCATGTTGTATACATGTTGAGTAATTAATTTGGAGCATGTTGTGTACATTTTGAGTAATTAATTTGAAGCATGGTGTGCACTCATGTTGAGCATTATTATGTTGAACCAATACTTGAGTAGAACATAATAGTGCTCTATATTTTGAAAGGAAATAGTTCCTCGATTGTTCCATAAAAGGATCCAATACCATTGATATCTTCCTTGGGGGAGAGTGGATTTTCCAAGTGTTATGGGGGAGAGTGGATTTTCCAAGTGTTATTATTCATATAAGTATTGAAAAACCATTGATTCTAAAAGATATTAGAATATAATGATTTTGATTTTAATATAATTGAATTATATAGATATATTATTCAATTTACTATGTTATGTATTTAATTTAGATTCCTTTTCAAATTATTATATATTATAGTTAAAATAGTTATTAATTAATTAATCACATCATTTTAGTAACATTACATCTTGTAAACTATCTCAACTCTAACATTTAATCCATTAAATATACTATTAATACTTATCTTGGCATATTACTATCATTGATGTTGAACGAGGGATTAGAGGTGAGATGGAATTGATCCTACAAGGATGTTGGAATTAATGTAAAAGTGTCATTGATGTCATAGGAGAGATAAGAGGTAAGATGGAATTGATCCTATAGGGGAAATTGTTGGCATGATGAAAATAGGTGTCATTGATGTAAAATGGTAGTTCAATGGTGTGCTTCGATGCCATGAAGACTAGAGCATCAATTTATAGAAGAGTTGGTGCAAAATGATGAAGATAGGAGCATGTATTTGCAAAAGTTTCTTTAATATTACATTAATGTCATGAAATTTTGACATACTATTGTAGAGGGTTCTTCAAGAAGATAGAGGTGAAATAGGTAGAAAATTAGATATGGCTTTTTGAGAGCTTCTTAGAAATATAAGATACAAATCTAGAGAATGAAAAATGTGCTAAGAATGGAATTGTATGTGCTCTTAGATAGTTTTAGGGTTTATCAACTAAACCCTAGGTCTACAAATCATGGTGCTTAATTATGATGTCTATTTTTGTGTTGACTATCTATTAGCAGTAGTAGGTCACTTAAGTCACAACTTAAGCCTTTAGAATCATTCAGTGACTGGCCCCCTAACCTTTCTTCTTGGTTGATAGTTTTTGTGTGCATTTCAACTATTCTTCACATAATTGTAGTGAAGAAAAGGGAAGATATGTTTTCCAAAATGCATTGTGTGCTCATGATGATCTGATGGTGCACATTCAAAGTTAGAAGATCGAGTGACTATCACTAAAGTCCTTTATATCATGTTTTGGGTGTTCAATGGCAAGTGTGTTTGTGCGATATGCAATCAATGGTTGAGATTTAATGGACAAGATCCAACATCTATCACTATGGTTCTTTGCATTATGGATAAGTATTTGTGTCTATCTGTGGTTTGTATGATGAGAAATGGAGTATTATATGAGAGGTATTGGAGATATGAATGCTTAGGACAGT
>VDFB02134065.1:0-14048 GCA_007258455.2 Sequoia sempervirens | reverse complement strand
GACATGAGAATTGGCTTGTTTTTGTTAGAGTTGTATTCAGTGCGAGTGGGATCAATGCGAGTCAAGTGAGTGGGTGGATACATGGGTTCCACAGTATCTAACTCCTTTATCTCAAACAACATCCATGACAAATGACACAATGGAAAGTTTAGTTGATTACTTGCACTGCCTCAAATCTACTATAGCTAGGACATATTTTGTAGTTCTTGCACCGCAAGGGAATGAAGAGAGATCAGATTATTGGTTGGCTCGATGTGTGCAAGTAAAGCATAAGCTAACATAACCGATGGAAGATGATGATGGTTTCATGTATCCTATAGGTTTAGTTGTGGTTGCGGGAACTGGCTGTGAACATACATGATTAGAAAGAACGACATATAATTTGCATTTCAGCGACTACGAAACACAAACCATTTCATGTATTCGACCTGTTATAGAAATAAATGTTAAGTTATTGAAGTATCATGCCATACCAAAGACAAAACAACTATAGACACTTAGTAATGTTGATCATGAAGAAATATTGGATACTCTTAAGCAAAGAGATGACCCTTCAGGCACACTTGAATAGCATTTTCAAGAATGAAAGGTAGAATGCTTATGTTCATTATGATTAAGTTCATTAGTGTTCTTTATTTAATACTGATATTTTATATACTATTGCAATGCAAGTGTCTTTAATAGTGATATTTTGTATGCACTTTTGTGATATTTTTGGAAATATTGATCATGGACCTACTATAACAATAGCCAACTCTATTCCTTTCAAAGAGGTATGTAACATATTAGAACAATATAGATTGGTTATTCTGCTGCCTTTATATATATTTGCATCACCAACTCATCATCATTCAAAGTTGTTTAGATTAATATAGATATGTTAGTCTAAGTGATCTTTCTGCCAGGACAATATAGATTTCTCATTTTCCCACTTTTGCGATATTCCTGACATGATTGATCATGGACCTGCTGCAATAATAGAAAACTCTGATCCTTTCGGAGAGGTATGTGACATATTACAACAATATAGATTAGTTATTTTAAGCGTCTTTTATAGTTTGCATTACCATCTCATCATATTTTGTGTCATTTAGAATAATATAGATTGGTTATTCTAAGCATCTTTTATAGTTTGCATCACCAATTTATCATCATTCAAGTTGTTTAGATTAATATAGATTTGTTAGTCTAAGCATGCTTTCTATTGTGACAATATAGATTTCTCATTTTCCCACTTTTGCGATATTCCTGCCATGATTGATCATAGACCTACCACACAACAATAAAGGCTTTGATCCTTTCAAAGAGGTATGCAACATATTACAACAATATAGATTGGTTATTCTAAGCGTCTTTTATAGTTTGCATTACCATCTCATCATATTTTGTGTCATTTAGAATAATATAGATTGGTTATTCTAAGCTACCTTGATGGTTTGTACATGTGATTGTTAGGTCCAAAACGTGAACATACTACTTGTCAAGACTGTAGTCTGTAATGCCTCTAATAGAAATTTTGTAAAATTTGAATTCTGCAACTGGAAACAATAAACAAATATAATTGTAAGGGCATAATCTAGTACCTGATGTTTTTTGAAATATGGGTCAAATGTCTGGCATTGTATAAAGGGTATGTTTAAAATGTAAAAGGGGTCTATATTTTGGAAACTCATAGGTTTTGTAAAGGGGTCTATTTTTGCACTTAATCGAGTTACAACTGAAGGTTTTCTTCCTGGTTCTTTCCTGTCGGTATGCTTGTTTGAACCAGGTTTTGTAATAGCTCCCATTTATATATAATAAATTATAGTGGCTTGCAACTTTTGCTCCTCAAATCCAACTTGGGTGCAACTTCATTTTTAGCAACTTTCATGAGGTTTTTAAGGAAATCAATGTTTCCAACCTTGCCACACCCTATAAATTCATCAAACACGTCTATTAGGACCTGCACAAACTTGATCCAACTTTAAATCTTGCTGCCCCCACATTTCATTGACATTAGCAAGTTGTAACCACCATTTTTGGTGCAGGAGCACCTACACCACAATACCATTGCGGATCATTTCAATGATTAAAGTGTTAATATTTTGAGTTTTTGTCTTTAATGAGATCTAATAGTCCTAATGTTCATGTATTACGAGGATTTTTTAGGTTTTAGGGTAAAAAAAACATGGAGATCCCAACTTGTCCTAGTTGTTGCTTTGTAGCCTTTGAAGGAAAAAATAGTAAATTTGTTTAGGGACAAGCAAGAACAGTGTTTTGAACATGTAATGATGCTATTTCAAGCCATTAAGTGAGGTCTTAGTAAATTTAGAAGTGGAAAAGTGCAAGATTTCATTATGAGTCATATTAATGTGAAAAATGTTTATATTTTGGCCTTCAATAGTCATTAAGGTTTCAAAAGTTAGTTAATATTGGTGGTTAAAGGCATTGGGAGTTGGATTCCAAGGCATAGAAATGTACTTAAGGCATTCAAGGGCTTGAGACAGGTTTGGTTGAAGGAATTTTTATCTTTGAATCAATAAAGTTTCAATTGCTCAGTTCATATTTTACTATTTTTCTTGTGTTTTATGCCTGTGCACAAGCCATTCAAGAATTTTTGTATCAAAAATTTATGTAGAAAAATTATTACATGTCTTGAATTTATTCTGACTTCTTAATAGAGGGTTTTTTTATTCATTTTGTGCCTCAAAACTCAGACTTTCTTTAGACGGGTTCCTGAACAGGGGAATAAGAGTTTTGCAATTTTAATGGCTTGAATCTCATCCCACCTACTGTGTGCCAATGTGAATCAATGGGATGAGTTGGTAGGGATTAGGAAATGATATTTCAAGAGTGGAAGGCATGGAGAACTAGGTTTTGAAAAAAAATGAAGAGTTAAAGGTCTAAAAATGGTGGTTTTTTTTCACTTGAAAATAGAGTTTTTACCCTAGGGTTTGCAAAAATATCTGAGTACCAAAAGTTTCTTTGTTTTCTAAGCATATTGGGGCCTAAATAAAGGTTTCTAAGGTGGTGGAAGAGTCTGAAAGGTTGTGGAAGTGCTACATCCAATAAACCCTCAAGAATTACACTAAAAACAAGGGTTTTCTGATTTGATGGTTACACTTCTGTAAAAATGGAATCCAATTGTAGAATCTTTGTTTTATTGGAAATTTATTTGCTGCCCCAAGGTTTCAGGGGTCTGTGTGGTGTTTGAAGGTATGTTGCTTTGCATTTTTGCGCTAATTAAGTAGCCTTTTCAAGGGTGAATGTATAGGAAGTCAACGTTGATCCAAAGGAGTCTATATTTTTTCTCATATATGTTGTGTAACTTGGATATGGGTGTTTGAATCAGTCATGTTTTGGTCTGGTGTTTTGGAAAATTGTGGAGTAATTGGACAAAAACTAGTTTCTCACTATTACAAGGGTTTAAGGGGGTTAAAGAGGGAAATGCGTATTTAGTTACTTGTCAAGTTTTAAAGGAGTTTTGGAATATCCAAAGAGGTCATAATAATCTTGTTAGATGCCTCAAATAGGCAGGTTGCAAAGAGTTTGTGATTGTGCCCTTGTGTCTACATCAATTTCACCTAATTTCACTAGGTCCAATGTAGCTCAGAGTGATTCAGTGTATTTGGTTGCAAAACATGACCATCCCTAGCATAAACGTACCCATCCAGACGTGTTGGAATAGTCTATTTGGTCGTACGAGTTGCGGAATGAAATTTGCACCACACCACTTTGCAACTTTACATTGCTTGCATCGGCAACTTTTTCTCCCACATAAAAGGGTAAATGCACCACAAAAATGCCTCGAGATAGAAAAAAAGCAGGAGAGGTTTTTGTAGATGGTCTAACACAATCCCATAGCCTCATGGAGACTTTAAAAGTATGTGGTCTACGAAATATCCCTACAAGATTTCTACAGCACATCACTTGACTCTTAAAGAAATGTAGGTCCAATGTAGTTTAGGTGATTCGGTGTATTTGGGTGCAAGAGACCATATCTAGCATAAAGTACCCATCGAGGATGTGTTGGAACAATCATTTTGGTCAAATGCGAGTTCTTGGAATGAAAGTGCACCACTTTGCAGCTACACTACTTGCATCGGCGAAGCTTTCCCTCCTTGAAAAGTCATCACCACAGGGAAGCGCCTGGGATAGAAAAATTGAGAGGTTTTTGTAGATGGTCCCAACATGATCCCATAGCCTCCAATGGAGAGTCTGTAAGCCTCACGGTCTCTGATAAACAACCCTTCAAAGAATGCTATCTTTTAGCACTTTGGACTCTTAAGGGAAATCACCGGTCCAATGTAGCTTGGAGTGATTTAGCATATTTGGGTGCAAAATAGGACCATACCTAGCGTAAACATACCCATATGGACGTGTTATAATAGTTTGTTTGGTTGTACGAGTTGCGGAATGAAAGTTGCACCACTTTACAACTTTACACTGCTTGCATCTGACAACTTTTCCCTCCACTGAAAAATCATCACCATAGGAAAAAGCCTCCGAGATAGCAAAATTGAGAGAGGTTTTGTAGATAGTCTAACATAACCCCATAGCCTCAATGAAGAGTGTAAGAATTAGTCTCACGAGAAATAGCCCTTCAAAGATTGCTGCCTTTTAGCACTTTGGACTCTTAAGGGAAATCACCGGTCAATGTAGCTTGGAGTAATTTAGCGTATTTGGGTACAAAAGAGGACCATCCCTAGTGTAAAAGTACCCATACGGACGTGTTGGAACAATCTATTTGGTCGTACAAGTTGCTAAATAAAAGTTGCACCACTTTGCAACTTTAGCCTTGCATCGGCAACTTCCCTCCAGCGAAAAGTCACCACCACGGAAAATTTCTCGAGATAGAAAAAAAAAACTGAGAGAGGTTTTTGTAGATGGTACCAACACAATCCCATAGCCTCATACGAAGAGTCTGTAAGCATCATGGTCTTCGAGAAATATCCCTTCAAAGATTGCTGCATTTTAGCACTTTGGACTCTTAAGGGAAATTGTCTAGGTCCAATGTAGCTGGAATTGATTAAGTGTTGGGTGCAAAGAGGACCATCCTAGCATAAAATACCATCGACATGTTGGAACGGTCTGTTTGGTCGTCTGATTCTTGAGTGAAAGTTGTACCACTTTGCAACTTTACCTTTGCTTGTATCGACAACTTTTCCCTCGAAAAGTTATCACCGAGAGGCATCTCTGAGATAGCAAAACCGGGGAGGGTTTTGTAGATGGTCCCAAGATGATCTCATAGCCTCAATAGAGATTCTGTAAGCCTCATGGTATTTGAGAAATAGCCCTTCAAAGATTGTTTCCTTTTAGTGCTTTGGACTCTTAAGGGAAACTAGTGGGCAACATAGTTAATTTCTTCACAGACTTGGTTTGAAGTAATTTCATTCCTTTTTGTGCATTTAAAATGGATATTTAAGCCTTCCACCCTAAAAGTGACCTCTAAATAGCTTCAAACACCTTAACTACCTCATTCTTATTCATTTGTTTTCCAAACAAGCATTTTCATTCCAAGAGGGTGAGCTTTCATTTTTGCTTGTTGGATTGAAAGCGGACAAAGACACAACTTTCTTTTTTCAAAAATTGTTCAACATCATTGAACTAAGAATTTATCACACATCTGCAGAGAAACAAAGGAGTACCACAATCTAAAACACATTACACTTCGGTTCTCATTGACTTGATGTACTCTTCAACATCTCTCTTCTCTAAAAGAAACCTCTAAATCACTTCAAACACCTTAACTACCCTAAAAGTGACCTCTAAATCACTTCAAACACCTTAACTACCTCATTCTTATTCATTTGTTTTGTAAACAAGCATTTTCATTCAGAGAGTGAGCTTTCATTTTTGCTTTCAAGAAAAATCTTCCTATGCCAACATTTTCTTTGCATAGGTAAACCGGGTTTGTAGTATTGTGGACCTATATTAATACCACTCTCAAGACCAATGCCTTAGATACAAAATAATGTTTATGAGACTGCAAGAAGACATCAAAATGGCTAGTGTACTAAAATAATTTTATGATGATTTTTTGAAGAATGCTAATAACTCTACTTAGTTGTCTTGTTTTTTTAATATCATACAAATTGAACCCTGGCATCAATAGACTCTGTATATCAAGCTACCACAATTCAAGTTTCAACGATGAATATTTATCATGCATGTTTTAAATGACATTCAAGTTTATGGTGGTTTTTTTGTTTATATGATGTTATGTGATATTCTAATTGTAATTCATGCTTCTAGGCTGCACATCTATATATATATAATTTTTACATGTTTTCTCCATTGTTCAGCCCTTACACCGCAAGTAAATTGCTGCATAGCGTGTGGAATGAGGAGGCAACAGGCCTGAGACCCCTTTAAAGTTTGTTTGAGTACATTTAAAATGAAGTTTTAAGCCTTGCACCCTAAAAGTGACCTCTAAATAACTTCAAACACCTTAACTACCTCATTCTTATTCATTTGTTTTGCAAACAAGAATTTTCACTCCAAGAGGCTAAGCTTTCATTTTTTCTTGTTGGATTGAATGCGGAATTGTAAGGAAAATTAGATGCGGAAACAACTCTCCTAATATCAAAACCTCAGGGAAGAATGCATAGATACCTTTAAATTTTACAATTGCAGTTTGAAATAAATTGCAGAAACAGAGAATTAGACAAACACAGATGAACACCAGATTTACGTGGGAAAACCCTTACGGGAGAAAAACCCACCACACCAAGAGAAGTCACTTTGTATTACAGTAACAAATAATTACATACAAGTTCTGACTTATCTTTTTGATGCCAAATTAAAACAACTTTCACAATGATCAATCTTATACAGGAACCTTCAAGTTACAATCTTTATAGAATAGAAATCACTCTGATACAATTCAAACTATTCACACAACTGTTCTTCGAGCCAACCGAACCTTCGAGCATCTGCAACTTCAAACTATATTCATGTCGTTCCTTGTCTGTCGAACTTCCTCATAGAATTGCCTCAATAGACTGTCTTCCAATGGTTTCCATTCGACTTCTCTGATTGGTCCACACGATGCCACATAGGAAGTCTTCACTTAGTCAAAAAGCTTCAAACTGTGTTGGCATGTCGGTGAGACACTGACCGTGTCTCCCCAATGCCACACACAACTTAGCATCCGATATCACCAAGAGTTTTCCATTGACAAGAGGTTCCACCGAGCTTACAACCATTGCATCAACTTCAACATTGCTATCGGAAAGACTTACCGCTCACCAAGAGGTTACATCTAGACTTCTTAAGTTACACCGAAGCATCCAATAGTTGGCAAGACATACTACTATTTCCAAGACATCACAACAAATACTTCATGTTAATCGTAGTGCATCCACTAGTCGGCTAGACTCATCGCTTTCGCCAAGACCTTATATCGAGGTCTTAAGTCATACTAAGCTGTTAGCATTTCCATCGACATCCATCTATTGCTAAGACATTCAACTGTCGCCAAGAGGTTTCACCGAGATCTCTTATGTTACTCCATAGTCATACTACTATCGGCAAGACCCCATGAGTCGCTAAGACTTCATAATGATCGCCTTGAGCTACTCTGATGACTTCATATTAAACACTGTCGACAAGACATCCATATCAGTAAGACTTCTTACTGAGCCATCTCATGTTATATCGATGTATACTATCAGTGAGGCAAAGCAACTGTCACCAGGAGTTTATAATAAAACCCCCGAGTTACCCCAAAGACACCAAGTGAATGCTATTGGTGAGACATTCATATCGGTAAGACCTCATACCGAAACCTTAAACCTTTTGACCAAGTCTCTCTGATATACGATAGAATGGCCTGTTGTCCAGAGATCTCCATGGGCAGTGAGAGGTTATATCGAATGAAATGTCACAGCGAAGAATCCAATGTGTAACCGTTCGGCGAGACTCCTGCAAGGTCATAGTGACCTGTACTGTTCAACAAGATTCAAGTTGCTGGTCGGCCAGGCACAAAATATGTCACACTGACTTGGCTCCAATAGAGGTTACAACCTGTGATGATTTAGACACATATTTCCAACAATGCGGATCGTGACACAACTTTCTTTTTTTTTAAATTGTTCAACATCATTGAACTAAGAATTTATCACACTTCTGTAGAGAAACAAAGGAGTACTACAAACTAAAACACATTACACTTCGGTTCTCATTGACTTGATGTACTCTCCAACATCTCTCTTCTCTCATGTGGAGATTTAGAACTGCTTGGCCATGCCTTTGAATCATTAGGGAAGTTTTTCTCTTTTTGACAATGTCAAAAGCATGGCTACATATAGATTAGGGAAAATACCTTTGCTTTTAGATTAGTAATGCATGGAAGATTCAAAAAAGTATCCCTTGATATTACAAAAGGTATGTGTTTATACACTTCAAGCGTGCAATCACTCTCGAAGACCAATGTAACAGAAATGATACAAATGGCGTTTGGGCGCAAGAAGGCGTCCAAATGGCTAGTGTACTAAAAGAATTCTTATGATTTTTGAAGAATGCTAATAACTCTACTCAGTTGGCTTCTTTTTTCAATATCATACAAATTGAACCCTGGCATCAATCGACTCTGTATATCAAGCTACCACAATTCAAGTTTCAACGATGAATATTTATCATGCATGTTTTAAATGACATTAAATTTTATAGTGGTTTTTTTGTTTATATGATGTTATGTGATATTCTAATCGTAATTCATGCTTCTAGGCTATATATATATATATATATATAATTTTTACATGTTTTCTCCATTGTTCACCCCCTACACTACAAGTAAATGGCTGCATAACGTGTGGAATGAGGGGGCAGCAGGCCTGAGACCCCTTTAAAGTTTGTTTGAGTGCTTTCTTTTAAGTTTTTTGTGAGTTTTGTGCCAAGTTTCCTCAAAGAAATGTGGTCTCATAGAATTCCATGACAAGCTAATGCAATTGATAGCTACTCCTAGTTATTATTTATGTAATGTGAAGTAATTTGATAACTGCTTAGGTTGACTTTGTAAAAACTATGTTGTTATTGAAAGTTTTTTATCTATCAGCATCTAGTTGTTACTTATGCAATGTGAATTAATGGTTTGAGTTTGAAAGATGTGCAATGCAATGTAATCAACAATATGAATATAAACTACATAATATTTAATCATTCTTTTTATGCTATTGTACATTGATATTTAACCATTGCTCACTTGATTAAATTTTCAAAGAGTTTAATCATGCACATGAGGAGGAAATTAAGTTTCGATTGTCAACTTCTATATATTAAATTATCCAATAATCAAGTGTATGTCCATATACAAAAATGGCATAAGTAACACCAACTCAAACAAAGAGTTTTACAATATGTGGCATATGCCATCTCGATTATCTATTCAAAATTTACATTCCAAAATATCTATATCATCTAAACTCTTGGTGGATCGTAAAAATGGAGCCTCTTTGAAGCTTTTCGTTGGATTTGAAGGTATTTTGCACAAAGAAAATTCAAACCACAATTGAGATTAGTTATACTATATAATTTAAATTGAATAATTAACATAAAATCAATATACATTGAATTATAATTGAACTCTAAAATTGAAATCTTGATTACGAAATATACATCTCTTGAGTGTGAGGTCCTAGAATATACCCCTCTCAAAAGAACTAACCAAACCAACTTTTGTAACGTCAATCTATATATGTGAACACAAACATAAAATTGATCCAAGTTAGCATAGAATTGTCGGTAATAAGAACATATTTACTAAGCACAAAATAAAATAAACACATACCTCTTTAGGCTGATCTTTTTCTTTATCTCCTTTAGGTGTTTCAACACCTCCTCCTTCAGGTGTTCGAATACCTACTCCTTTAGGTGTTGTGACACTTGTCAACAATGATGTGTAGCTCACAACTTCCTATACATAAAAATGACAAGTACATATGAAACTACAAATCTATGTCAATGTATGCATAATCAATAAAATATCTTATAAATCTTAATTCAATTAAATTTGAGTTTAATTACCTTTCCCTTATCTAACATTGTACCTCCATAGTCTGGAGAGCGTCACACCTCACTCGCACTAGGTGTTTCCTACAAGCAGAGAATAAGATAAACATATAAGTTAATATATAATTTCATTAATGACAATTCAAATGACAAGCAAGTATACAGTAAAAAAATGTAAATGAGTGAGTGCAAAATATATCTTGTGTGTGTTGAGCCAAATGAAATGGCCCTAAGGATTAACTGTGATCACCGTGTGAGCCTCCTCATAGAAATTAAGCATTAAAATAGACCATGTAAATAAATATTAATTACTTGATACTATCTCTTATTAATATTCATTTAAAAAAATGCAAGTTATGGTTACACCTTAAATGTTACATTGTAACTATTCCAATGTCGACTCTCTCTGGCGGGGAGAGGACTCTATAGAGATTATTAACTACACTCCCTGTGTGTGATCTGCTATAATCTCCACATCTTGGATGTCATAATCAGAAGTGTCTAATGGTTGCTCAGGGGGTTGTACAATAGGACCTAAACATATTTGCTAGCACGTATTGCAAATATGTGGCACACAAATATGTGGACACGAGGAGGATGATGCAACAGCACTGGATCCATCACCAAGATCACCAAATTGTGGCAAAGCTACTGAAGAAGCATGGGAAACCAAAAGACCACTCAAAATTACAGTGACATGAATGGTTGTGTGGTGCATCCTCGGTAACATCTGGATGTTGTGGAGGTGTGAGAAGAAGGAGGAAGGAACATGTGGGCATGACTACTCCTAAGCGCCCCACGGCTTATCTTGGGGCATACCTCCACCAACGTCGTGGAAGGTTTAATGTCAAAGTAATTGACATGATTCCCTAACAAAAACTCAGTATATAATTTTTTAATAAAGTAAAAAGGTACATCAAGATTATTGTTGGGTGGTTTATCAAAAACCATACACCAACGATCCCAAAAGTTATCTACTATGCCCCTATGTGTGCACCATTTTATAGAAAGTTTTGGTTTGTTAACATTAACTGGAAAACCAGTGCGGGGGCTAATAAATAAAGAGGCTATTTGGGATTTTGTTATTTGGAGATTTTTCACATCATCATAAGACAATCCACATACATAATATTCCCTCATGGTTTCTTGCCACAAGTGAAAAGCATTATGTTGGGTGGAGAGGGTTTCTACATTTGTAATTATTCCTGTCAATGTGGTTGACATATGGGATAATCGAGGTATTTTCTTATAAAAATCACAAATGCCCCTCAATTGCTCCAATTTTTCATGAATTAAGTCTTCAATTGATGGTTGCAGAGGTGGTGGAGCATTTGGCATTTCTGCATTTTGATTCTCAGCTAGTGGATTTCCATTCTCAATTGGTGGAATTTGTGCATTCTCATTCTCAGCAACCATAATGCTTGATTAAAGTTAAAAAAAATTAATCTAATTAAAATTAGACAATATAAATGAAAATATTATAAAAATACCCTAGTTTTAAAAAAAAATCCAAAAAAAACCCTACTTTTTAACAAAAATCTATAAAATTCTCTAATTTTTAATACAAATACATAAGCAACACTATTTTAAATCAAAATCCTAAAAACATTCATTTTTTTATCAAAATCCATTCTAAGCTCAATTTTTCATAAAAATTCAATCAAAACCTATTTTGAAAAATTCACAAAAACATTCATTTTTTTTATCAAAATCCATTCTAAACTCATTTTTTTATAAAAATTCAATCAAAACCTATTTTTTGAAAAAATCCACCAAAACATTCATTTTTTATCAAAATCCATTCTAAACTCAATTTTTTATAAAAATTCAATCAAAAACCCTATTTTGAAAAAAAAATCCACAAAAAACTAATTGAAATTATCCAAATCTAATTCAAAATTGAATCAAAGCAAATAAAAATCTAAAATCTTACCTTTTCAAATCGGATATTGGCGAAATCGTATATCCGTTACGCGAAGAACCTCCTCACTATGCGCCCCACAGGTTGTTTGACTGTCAAATGATTTTAAAATAGCCACAAATTTGTATATATATACATTTTACAAATCGGATATCCGATTTGGATTGGATATCCGATTTGGATTGGATATCCGATTTGAATCAGATATCCGATATGGAAAACTAGGATTGGTGTTTGCTTTGGTGGTGTGTACTGACACCCAAGCCTAAAAAAGTCAACACAGTATTTTCGCATTTTTGGGTCGATGAAAGACGTGTTTTTTTCCTCATTGCCACTTTTTGGCCCACCATGATCCTACACATACCCAAAAAACACCATCAATGCAACTATCTTTTAGCACTTTCCCCCCCTTAGATTTTTACTCTTTTCTCCTCAACTCTTTCACAATTTTTCACATGACTCTTCTCCCCCTTTGACATCAATGAAAAAGATACACATTATCTTTCTCCACACAAGCTCTTAACCATATTTCTAAACATCTGACTACTCCCCCTGAGTAGCAGCCACCACAACATCAATCTAGATCAAGATATGGCTATGAAATGCACAGACTGATGCAAGTCAATGCATCTTAATTCTGATTAGGAGGGGTAATCACCCTTAGCTTCCCTCTGAGGTAATCAAAATTATCCTTAGGAAAGGGCTTGGTAAAGATATCTGTAATATGTTCCTTGGTGGGCACATAGTCCAATCTGACTTCCTTTTCACTCACCTTCTCTTTCAAAAAGTGAAACTTGATAGATATATACTTGGTTTTTGAATGCAGCATCGGATTCTTAGAGATGTTAATTTCACTTGAATTATCACAAAATATGGCAATAGGTTCATCATACACAACTCTGATATCTTTCAACATCTGCTTCATCCATAATACTTGAGTACAATTGTTAGCAGCAACAATGTATTTTGCCTCTGCAGTAGATAAAGAAATGGCATTTTTCTTCTTACTTAACCATGAAATCGTCTTCTTTCCCAATAAAAATGCACCACCACTAGTACTCTTTCTATCATTCACATCTCCTGCCCAATCAGCATCAGTAAAAGAGCTCAAAGTAAGGTCATCTTCTTTAGGATACCATAGGCCAAAATCAACTGTCCCCTTCAAGTACCTAAAAATCCTCTTCACAACTATCACATGAGATTCCTTAGGATCAACTTGAAATCTTTCAATAATGCATATGACATTCATGATATCAGGTATAGTTTGAGTCAAATAGAGCAATCCACCAATCATGGATCTGTATCTAGTCCGATTTTCTTTAGGAGAATCATCATCTTGTGTCAACTTACATCCGGTCACCATAGGTGTACCAACTAGCTTTGAATCTTCCATACCAAAATTCTTTAGCAATTATTTCACATATTTGAACTAAGATATAAAGGTACCTTTATCTCGCTGAGTAATTTGCAATCCCAAAAAGAATTTCATATCTCCAATCATAGACATCTCAAACTCACTCCGCATCTCATCAGCAAACTTCATGCACAAACTATCATCTCCTCCAAAAATGAAATCATCAACAAAGACTTCAACAATCAAATCTTTATCATGATCATTCTTGAAATACAAGTTACTATCAACAATACCTTTATTAAATCCAAGCTTCAACAAATACTTGTCCAATCTAGCATACCATGCTCTTGGGGCTTGCTTAAGTCCATACAATGCTTTCTTTAACCGACAAATCATATCTCCCTGATTAGTCAATTGAAATCCATTAGGTTTCTCAATATACACTTCTTCTAGTTCACCATTTATAAATGTTGACTTGACATCCATCTGATAAACTTTGAAGTTTTTGTAAGTAGCATAAGCAAGAAATAGTCTCACAACTTCAATCCTAGCAATAGGAGCAAAAGTTTCTTCAAAGTCAATTCCTTCCATTTGAGAATATCCTTTACACACAAGTCTTGCTTTGTTTCTAACAAATTCACCTTGCTCATTCAATTTGTTCTGAAAGACCCATTTAGTTCCAATTACATTTTTTTCCTTAGGTCTAGGAACAAGAATCCATATATCATTCTTCTCATTGTAGTAGTTCTTCTTTCATTGCTTCCACCCAATTTTCATCTTTGC
>VDFB02134063.1:0-11113 GCA_007258455.2 Sequoia sempervirens | reverse complement strand
AATTGTGGCTGAGTGTTTGGGAAGAAATATTAAAAATCTTATTGATCAGAGATCCCTTGTTGGTCTAAGACCTTCCTCTTCTCTTCTAACTTGCTCCCATCAGCAATTTGTTGATGATACCATTCTTATGGGAAGATCCACTATGACTGAAGCTTTGACTTTCAAAAAGATCTTGAATCTTTATGAATCTGCCTCTGGGCAAGTTGTTAATAGGGCAAAGAGTTCAATTTTCTTCTTCAACACTCCTGAACATAGACAAATAAAACTTGCTCAAATTCTTGGATGCTGGATCGAGCCTTTACCATCAACCTATCTTGGTTTGCCTCTATGCCTTAAACCCCCAGACTCATTTTGGATCTTTTTGGTTGAAAAATTCAATAAGAAGTTGTCAGGATGGAAAGGAGCACTTCTCAGTCAAGCTGGAAAAATTCAGCTCCTTAAAGCCTCTTTGCAAAACTTACCTGTGTATGCTCTTATTTTATTTAAAATTCCTGCCAAATATGCTGAGGCTATTGAAAAAATTCAGAAAAGGTTTCTCTGGTCTAGTGTGGAGGATAAGAAGAGACTCCCACTTGTTGGATGGGACCTGGTTTGTAGACCTAAATTGAGAGGTGGTATGGGATTAAGGAAAATTAAAATGTTGAATTTGTCCCTTCTTTCTAAACAACTCTAGAGATCTCTTACTTTGAGAGGGGAATGGCAAGAGACCTTAAAAGACAAATACTTTAGCAACTGTGAGTCTCTTAATGATGTTATTACTTCTTCTCTTTTACCTCGAGGGTCTGTCTGCTGGAATGATATGAGTAGAGGAAGAAAGTAATGTGAGATGGGGACTGGATGGATTGTTCGAAAAGGAAATAATGTTAGATTTTGGGAAGACAGATGGCTTTTCAAGGATCCTCTAATCAGAATTGAGAATTTCAGTAAATGGATGAATGATTGTAAAAGGGAATTCGGGGTCCTGGTCAAAGATTATTGGAGGAATAGGGATTGGGTTGATTTGAGGACTATAAGTCTAGATCTTTTCCTAATTTAGTCTGCCTTTAGGGCCCTTAGATTGGCTCAACACCAAGTGGATGATCTTGCGGTTTGGATAGACAATCCATCTGGCAGTTTTTCAGTTTCTTCCACTACTTCCATGACGGTTAGTCCGTAGGAGCTCCCACCCTTCTGGGCTAAAGCTTGGATTAATTCTTTGATTCCTAAAATCAATATTTTCTATTAGATAATGCTATAGAACAAGATTCTCACTTTGGACAATCTTGGCAAGAGAGGAATCCAATTACCTAACAGATGCTACATGTGCAGGAATGATGTTGAGACTGTTAATCATCTTTTTCTTCATTGTCCTTATGTGTCACATAGCTGGGGAAAAATTCTTGTGCATCTTGATGTGCTTTGGGTTTCCCCTGCTTCGGTTGAAGATTTTTTCTTGCAATGGAAAGCTCCATCAAAAAATATTTTTGTGCATAAGCTCTGGTCTTTTTTTCTACCTTTTGTCTCAAGGAGTATCTAGAAGGAAAGGAACAATAGATTGTTTAGGGAAAAAGAGAAGTCGGAGGGGGACTTGTATGAAAAAATTGTTAGGGCTATAGAGGAAAATTTATCTTTATTCCCTAGAAAAATGGTTGATAAAGCTACTTGGTCTCCCTTTGATATTGCTACAGCTGAAAAGTGGAATTCAAAATTAGTTGTTTTAAAATTCCCCACGCCGGCCCATTGTGGAAGGTAGAATGCAAGCTAGACTTTGCCGCCTTTTGGATGGGTGAAAGCCAATTTTGATGGTGCTGCTAAAGGCAAACCTGGGAAAAATGGCAGTGGGTGTGTTTTAAGAGACAATGTAGGTGTTTTTATTGCAGCTTTTGCTATGGACATTGACACCCAAACTAATCATGTTGCAGAAGTTGTTGGGGCTTATCATGCAGTTAACCTGGCTTTCAATATGAATATGAAATGTCTTTGGTTGGAGGGGGATTCTAAGAACATAATAGACTGCATTCTTGGGTTAACCCCCCCTTCGTGGACCATCAAAAAGTGGATCAAAGATACAATTGCTATATTAAGTAAATTCGACAAAGTGAAAGTTTCCCATGCCTACAGAGAAGCCAATAAGGTGGTGGATTACTTTGCAAATGAAGGGGTCAAGAGGGGTGGGGAAAACACGTGGAGGAAGAATGATTACCTCCATTCTGAGGTTAAAGCTCTAATCTATTATGATTCTATACATGGAAGAGAAGTTTGTCTTCGCCATGATGAAGCGGATAAAGATTAAGTACGTCGATCTCATTAGATTTGATGGGACTGACGTCATTTTCCTTTTTGAGAAGCGTTTTCGGCATGCTTTATGGGTGTCTAGGAAAATAAGCTCATACAGGACCCAGAGCAACTGTAGGGGTTGGTATAGAAAAACTTTGAAGATGGGGGAAGAGAGAAAACATGTTGAGCCAAGCAACTTTCAAGAGCACAGGAAGAATGTTAAAGCTTGGGAAAAAATTGAAAAGGGAGGTTTAGTTCCGTTCTTGGAAAAGCTCCATGGTACTGATGAGATGATGCTAGACTATTTCGCCAAAAACTGAAAAAATGGTGAGATTGTGTTGTTTGGTAGGAATGTTAAGCTGAATGAGCAAATCATTGGTGAGATTACTGGTCTTTCGACTGAGGGTGTGAAATTTTATCAGGACCGCCGGTTCTCTGATGAAGCGGTTATCAGATTTCCTAAGAAAGATAAGGAGAAGGCTAAGCTAGTTAAGGTTTCTAATAGCTACTTTGATGTGGAGTCCATTAAATCGATCTAGAGGAAATTTTTGAGAGTCATCATGGAGTACATCATAGTTGATGGGCGCTTCACCAGGGCGTATGGTTATCACTTTGCCATTTTGAACCACTTTCGTCACAAGGTTCGTATCTCTTTGCCTTTTTATTTATTCTCTTCTCTGAAGAATTGCCTTGATGATGTTGAAAGAAACCCTAGGAAGATTTCTATTATTCACCCTGGTCTTGTCAGGCTCATCTTTGAGCATTTCCAAAATTTACTCACTCTGCCTAAAAAATGTTGCTGTTGGGGAGTTGGATGATGAGGATACAGAAAGTAGCAGGGAGAATGATCCTTTGGCCCCTTTTTCTTTTGCTCATGTTGGTACTAAAACCACTGACCCTTAGTCCCTTTCTTGCTAGAATGTCCTTGAGGGTTCTGCTCTGCCTTCTTGTCTTAACCCCCAGCCTTCGCATGGTTTCCCTATGCCGGGCTTTGCTAATCCCCAACCTTCGCCTAGTTGCCCTACCCCGGGTTTGGTCTCTGGGTTTAAAGGTGCCTCAGTTATGAAATTGGTTTCGTACTTTGGGAATTCTTTGGAAATTCATTCTGAAAATCCTATGGCTAGTAAAGAGTTGGTCCCTAGTGCCCCTGTGTCTGGAAGATTTGTGAATGCCCCTAAAAGACCCCCTAATCAGGATGAAATTAATTCTGCCCTGAATAACTTTAGGTCTGATGACATAATGAGTGTGGCAGAAAAAAGTGTTGATGGCCTTTTCACTATTCTTAAGTGGGCCCATAAGGAAGTCTGTGATTCGAATGGCCGTAATATAGATCTCAGCAACAGAGTCATGGAGTTGGAGCAGAAGGTGAGCTGGAGCCGTAAGGAGAATGATGGACATAACACCCCCTTAATGGAGAAAAGACAACAGTTGCAGGAGGAAATATTGTCTAGGCTGGAGAGCAATATGTCCAAGATTGGCCAAAATATCAGGGCCACTGTGGAGCATAATCATAAAATTGCCAGGCATAACACCATTATCATTAATGCTATGGTGGAAAAGTTGGAAAAAAATCAAAAGGGCTCGTTGTTCGTGGACTTGGATGTGGACAGAGGTTGTAGCAGAGATGTTGTTGAAGGGATTTCGACTCGCACCTGGGCTAACACGAAGAGGAAGGTCCTTGCTTCTACACATATGGTTCAAATCCTCAAGCAGGGAATACAGGAAATGAGTGAAGTTGAGAAGGAAGCCGAGGAGTTTTTGAACTTCATGGAGTAGTGTTGTTGTTGTCTTCTCTGGCTTTTTGGCGGTCCTTTTTTGGACCCGGTTGTCTCTTTGTTGCTGTCGTTTCTTTTTGGGACAGCTGTCTCACATCTTGACTTTTTTGCCTATCTTTGTATGTTTCAACTTTGTGGTTTCAGTCCCTATAAAACCTATTTCTCCTTTTCAAAAACAATGCTTTTACTTACAAAATTATCGAGTCATGAAAGCAATAAATCATCCAAGACCACATAAGAAATTTTTTTTATTCATTTCTAATACTTATGGGAATCAAGTTAATAACTTTTTACTTGATTCAAATTGGTACAATTTTTTTCTAAAAAATCCTTCTCCCATCATAGTGTTGTGTACATTGATTTTCTTTTCCATGATACATGATAAAATACCATGTTATTTGTCATGGCTTGCTCAAGCATCTCCACAACAACCATGGAGTTTATTGGCTTCATGCTTTCCTCATCGTGCCTCACTCAACAGACACAAAATGGTAGGCATTTCCTCATATGCCAGTTGATCATATTCATTGTTCTAATATAACGATATCAACTATTTTGGCTACCTTGTGAAATGAAAAACTCTGGTGTTTATATTATTTAATCCACAACTTCAAGTTTTCCATGTATTAGTATTCATATGTACCTTACGATAATTAAATCATAATCAATCAATTGATGCATCAACTAGACAAAAATATCAAATATAGATATGCATCTAGGCCTAACAGCTATTACAGTATAATACATATAAAATTATATGATAGCTTAGATTTTTGTCAAAAATGATTATTAGTAACAAAACTAATTATTTAAAAATTTAAATTCTATTTAATTTTCCACAACTAATTTATTAAGAAATTTTTTATTAAAAAATCATTCTCCTAAGATTATTTTCATAATCAATTTCAATCTAAGAAATATTGATGTCTAAATCCAAAGATCCATTTCTGGCTCTATGCAAATAGTTCTTAATCTCCCATGGACTGCATTATTTAAAGATAATGAAATAATAATCAATCAATTTACTGATTAACGTAGAAAAGAATATCAAACATGAATTTCCTCTTTTATGAAAATGGTTCTTAGTCTTCAAATGCACTGCCTTATCTTAAGAAAATTAAATAATAATTAATCAATTGATTGATTAACCTAGAGATAAATGTTAAATATGCATGTGCATCTAGGCCTACCAACTATTAAACTAAAATACACATAAAATTATATCATACCTTAGATTTTGGAGAGAACTTATTATTACTAAGAAAACTAATTATTTGAAAATTTAAATTGAATTAAATTTACCAAATTTCATTAATTAAAATCACTTTAATATAATTATTGTAATTAAAATTATTCATGATTAATTGCTTGAGATTCAAAAAATATTATCCTCGTTCACCTCTTGTTATTCCATATTGAATTATTAACATTCTTTCCTTTTTCTAACTTTCTCTAATACTTGCAAATATTAACAACTTCCTTCCTTTCTTCCCACTCAATAGTGATTTGTGGTAGACCCCTATCACTGGATGGTCGTAATGCCCTCGTGGCATAAGGACTACTAGTCTTAAAATCTATGGAGTCATATTTCTCATGTGTACTTAAACAAATTATCTATGTCACTTGCAAAACTTTAGGGACCTAAAATTTAATACTTACATGAAAGTTATGTCCATAAAGCATCTTCCCTAACCTATGTCCATTTTATTGCATTTCCTTGCATTTCACATTCATACTCATGTATTTCTCAGCTATAAAAGATGGAGGTAAATGGAAACAAAGAAAATGATTTGTTTAAAAAATTCTTTAAAATATTTAAGATTGTTTTTACATAGAATTCTCTATCCATATGTCACTCACATTTATACATAATTAGTCACATTTTCACCTATGCCCATACTATCTAATATTGATTTTTATAGTATTGGTATAGCTCTTTGCATATGTGCATTTATTTTTATTTTCATCTAATTGAAAATATCTTTGGCTTATCTTTGGCTTATTAAGTAAAATAAGAAAATAGGTTGTGATACATAAATATGACAAAATATTAATAAAAAAATATCCTTGGGTTAAAAGAAAAATAAGAAATTAGGTTGTGTAATACATAAACAACATGATACAATATTAATTGAAAAAAAATATTTTTAATAATAAATACTATAGAATAATTATTTTCATACAATTTTTAATAAAAACGCGGATTATTTATGTTTGATATTTAACTAAAAAAAATATTTCAATAATAAATACTATAGAATAATTATTTCATACTATTTTTAATAAAAAAGTGATTATTTATGTTTGATATTTAAGGAAAGTAGACCTTGTTTCTGTAGGAGATATTACTTACATAAATCTCTTCATTTTAATTTCCTGTTTTGTAGTTAATTAGAGGACTAACAACATGAATACACTACCTTTCAAATCATGTTACATAACATTAAAGTTTCATGCTTCCTTCTCAATAACATGAGCTCTATTTAAGTGGTAAATAGATTCTTTTTACAATAACATGAATCTTTGTTCTAACTATCAGTTGTTAGAGCTTTGCACAATATAAATATTGTTTCAATTTTGTTTTCTAATTCCTTGTGTTAGCACTTTCTTGGAAACATTTATATTTTATCACTTTCTCCATTGCTAGTGGCTAGCTGGAATAGAGTTTTTGGCTATTTTCTTGGTTGCAATGATTTTTTGATAATTTCCATACATTTTCTTGGCTAAGAAATGCAATTTATGCTTGCGCACCATTAACTGGGTACTACAATGAGATGTAAATAGGTAATTCCATCTGTATCTTATAAATAAAATATAGTGCCTTATTGTGGCTATTACGGTTGTGTAGGAACTTGCTACATAGCTTCATAAGGTTTTTTTGTTTCTAGAAGTCATAATCTTGTGACCTACCATAAATTATAAGACTGAATTGATTTATATGGTTGTTTAATGCTTATTTACACTATGGGAGCTCAAGAACTCATAATATATTTAGGATAATGTCCCTCATTTTTTTATATTGTGTCTTGTCTCATAGCCTTACATTAGATTTTTCATGTGATTGAGAAATGTTTCTATAGGCCAACATAGTGTTTAAATGGTTGTAGGTGTTATGTTGGAAAAGTGATTATAGGTCTAACAAGTGAATTATCCTAGATCTACCTTTCTCTTTGGCTTAAAATTGGAACACAAACCAACTAGGGTTCAATGATTGGCTAAGTACATCAATGGAGAGCCAATCTACTAGGGATTTGTTACTTTGTTACAAAGAGGAAAGACTTGATGTGTGTAATTGATTAACCTAATTGGTATAACCCTTGGTTTGAAAATAAAAATGATCACACAGATGAAAAAAATAAAATAGAAATGGGTACAGATTTAGAATGTGTGGACACAAGAGTACTTATAGTTGAAAATTGAGCCTAAAATGCAAGGAAAGGGGCATTAGGTGCCCTATTCTAGGATTTTTTGAATGTTCACTAGCCAAATCCCTCAATCACAATCTGCTCTCTGCTCTTCTATAAACTATTGCTATGGAGGTTGAACTTGATTCATTTTCTTAGCATTACATATCTCTTTTAACATACATATAATTTTATATTCTTTCTTTAATTTTTAAAACATTAGCTTGTCCAAATTCCATACTATATTTAGGTTGATCATGGTAGGCCTATCATACCATGATTATTTGTACAAATCATAGTAAATATTTATAGTCAAAATGTGCATAATTTAAGTTGTTTTTTCTAATTACATAATATTAAATAAATTAAAATTTTATTTTTTAATTTCCTATCAACATATCCCTTGAAATTCATGTGAATACAAACACTAATTTAATTCCACCAATGAAAGTTCGTGGTTTAAATTTATAATTGAAAAGAACAATGGACCATGCCCAAAAATTTTAACTCAAGGACATAACGCAACAACCATTTTTTTTTTCCTTAATACCACATCCATTTATCAAATATGGAACTAGTGATGCTTTACTTGTTTGAAATTCTTACTATATCTAATTAACCTTAAGGTTACTATACCAACTTATAATTTACAAATAATACAATTCTAAAACATGAATTACTTTTTGAATTTAATAGTTTTACCATTTGGTGGTGATCCCTTTAAAGCTAATAATTTTACCCTAATATAGTTAAATTGTACTAGTAGATGCAAATCTCCTTATTATTATCTTACACCATGGTTTAAGTACTATTACCATAATTTTTATTCCCTCATGAACAATGGCTGCGATTATACCCTTTGGCTTGATTGATATAATTAATGATCTTGAAAGCCATTATTGATATATTGTTACTATTTCTATTCTAATATTAATTTCGCTTATTGGAAAACTTAACATACAAGATGCTTAGTGACAAAATTTAATTAGAGAAATTAATTTTGGCCATAACCTATTAAATTCCATTAATGATAATATAATACTTATACCTACAATAACTATAAAAGATTGAATTAAATATTATAATCATGTAGCCTCAATATATTGAAAATTAAAACACATTGTAATAGTATGTGTCGATGTATTTATGGTAGTTGGTTTTCATTGAAGTTTAATGAGAATGTATGGGAAAATATATGTTACTACTATATTGTGGATTATATATATATAATTGTATGGAGATATTGTTATGATGGGAATTACTAATTATAATATTAGAATTCCTAACTAATTAATTATTTAATAGAATTTTTAACTATTAATCAATTAAATAATTCCATCCTTGATGGATAAAATTACTCAATAATAGTTTTTTACATTTTTTCTAGGTTCATATGAAGAAATAATAGAATAATAATCCAATTAAATACAAATAAAAATTAAAAAACAAAAAAACTTAATATTGATAAGCATATTAAAAACCGAGACAAAGATTTGTTTCATTTTGACTAATTTCCGCAGGATAGGTTCAATAGTCCACATGCGTTTATATAGACCTACACATTGTGTGTAGACTGTAGAATATGGTTCATACATCTCGGCCATAGTTGTATTGATTGAAATGGATTGCTTGATGAACACGACTCTTATTTCCTCGTGGCTGTAAGCTAGCCATTCAATTCTGTAGAAAAAAAATGAATTGTTTGTGTTTGGTTGTTGAGTATGTTTTTCCATGGAGGGTCAAAATTTACGTCTCTTGGTGTTACTTGGGGTTGAACCTGATGTGTGAACAGGATTATTTGAGCAGCATTTAAAGTTAATGATCACTATAATTTGGTTTTTTAGTTTAATATAATTGCACACATATGATTGGACATAGGTTTAATGATAAGAAAGTGTGTTAATATTTTGTGACTTGTTCTAATCCCACTAAATCATATTACATTTTGAAATTCATCAATTTTAAACATTTAAATACATTTAATCATAGATATTCATTATTATGACATTCAGAAGAGTTTTAAAAATAAAACTAAAGCAGTTAAAGACAATTATTTATATACATAAAATGGTAGTTGTATATACAACTTATAGTGTATATATATTCTTTTGCAATAGTTTATACATTAGATTTACACTTATCAACTTTCTAATACTTACATAGATGTTTCCTATCTTATTTGCATTTCTTGTTCTAATTTTTTGATTGTTTAGAGGAAAAAGAAATAGATAAGTGAGTAAGGAATGTTAGAATATTCTAGTAATTTCTACTAGCTCTAGGTTAGTTTTTTATTTTTATTTTTTATGTCGGCTAGGGTTAGATAAACTCTAGAAGCCTATGGTTAGGTAATTTCTAGAAACTTATTTTATGTCGGCCTATTTTCTAGATTTTTGTAAGTGTATCTAAATTCAACTATATAAAGAACTCATGTAAATCATTTTTATGCAAGCAATATGAATGAAGAATTAGGTTATTGTGCAGCACGACAAATATTTTATTTTTTTGTTTAATTTATTTTCCTCTACCCACTATCAAAGTGGTATCAGAGCCAAGTTAAGAAGTTGAATGTTAGCAAAAGAAGAGCAGATTTGAGGATTGCTGAAGTTGCATGTTTATTTTTTGTGACAAAAGTTGCTGCCCAATTTGCAAAAAGGATCACTAATTTTATAGCCAGACCAAATAAAAGCAAAAGGTTTTCGATTATTGCAGTCAGTCAATTGAGTAAGTTGTTGTTTTATTATAGATTGTATTTTTATTTTCTATAGAATATTGGATTGATAGCAGATTATTCAAAAGAAGAAATTTAGGGTTTACAAATATTATTTTAAGATATGGAATCAAGTAGTGTGAAAACTCAAATTACAATATTTTCTAGCAAAAATTATGATACCTGGTCATACAAAATGAAATTGATATTTAATTTAGAAGATTTATCAGAAATAGTTGAAAATGGTTATACAGAACCACAGGATGAGTCTACTTTAAGCACTAATTCAAAAAAATACTGAGTGAAAACATGAAAAAGAATAATAGGGATTTGTAGATAATTGGACAAGGATTGGATGATTCAGTCATTGGAAGGATTAAGCCAGCCACTACAGCCAAGCAAGCATGGGATATTTTGGAAACAACATATCAGTGTATAAGTAAGGTAAAACTTGCCAAATTACAAGCACTTAGGAAAGAATTTGAAAACTTACAAATGAGTGATTCTGATTCAGTGGATCAATTTGAAAATTGTGTCATGAATTTGGTTAATCAAATAAGGATGAATGGTGATGAACTAACAAATCAAAAGTTTGTAGAAAATATCTTAAGAATTTTTCCTACTAAATTTGATACTCTTGCGGTGCCAATTGAGGAAACTAAGGATTTGTCAACATATTCAATAGATGAGTTGTTTGGTTCTTTAAAAAATTATGAGTACAGATTGAAGAAGAATAATAATCCACCATTGGAGAATGCTTTCAAAACACAAATGACATTCGGAAAAGGCAGAGGAAGAGGAAATTTAGGATACAGAGGAAGAGGAAGAGGAAGAAATAATTATCAAAGAGAAGAAAGTTGGAGTCCAAATCTAGGAGGAAGAAGAAATCAAAGTTTCAATTCAAGGGGACACAATAACAATCAAGCATCACAAAGGTATGGAAAATCAAATGTTCAATGTTATTATTGCAA
>VDFB02134062.1:0-23727 GCA_007258455.2 Sequoia sempervirens | reverse complement strand
ATGCTATGTATAGAACTTGCGTAAATGCAGACTATTGATTGGCTCTGTTAATTGTTCACCATCTGGAGTATCCAACTGATATGTACCAGAACCAAATGACGCGGTGATGATGTATGGACCCAGCCAATTAGGCTCAAACTTGCCTGGTTTTTCTCTATCAGACTGATTCTTAGGATTCTGCATGAGAACCAAGTCACCAATGTCAAATTTTCGAGTCATCACTCTTTTGTTGTAGCTTCTGCAAAGACGATTTTGATATGCCTGTAAGTGGTTCAAGGCATTATGTCTACGTTCATCTAGCATTTCTAATTCATGTAGTCGTGACTGTCGATATTCTTCATCAGTGATTAGACCTTTCATAGAGACTCGTAGGGATGGAATTTCGACCTCTATGGGAAAGATGGCTTCGGCTCCAAACACAAGGGAAAATGGAGTGGCTCCAGTGGGAGTACGGATGCTAGTGCGATATGCCCACAAAGCAGGATTGAGTTGTATGTGCCAGTCACGACCAGCATCATTGACGGTTTTCTTAAGAATTTTGATGATTGTTTTATTGGATGCCTCAGCTTGACCATTTCCTTGTGGGTAGTAAGGCGTGGAGTAGTGGTGTCGGATATGGAAGCGTTCACAAAGTTCACGGACATCTTGATTTTTGAAGGGACGACCGTTATCTGTGATGATGGATTGTGGAATACCATATCGACAGATGATATAGTTGAGGATAAACTTGGAAATTTGTTTCAAAGAATGTAAGTGAGCAAGATGATACTGGATCCACCTTAGTAAAGTACCTACGGTAATGATGTGAATTTGGTGGCCATTGATGAGGTAGGGATGGATCTGGCTCCAATAAAGGTCGAAGTCCCCATTGCGAAGTGCCGTTTGAGATGCAATTGGTCAAGTTCCCGGCCGGGTGCAATGAATCGTCACCGCGGTATCCGACATTACGCATACACATCTCCACAAATTCAAGTGCATCTTTCTCAATGGTTACGGGCATCACCCAAGTATCATTATCTTTGGCTAAAGTAGACCACTCTGAATGGGATCCGTGATATGGCCCCGCATGTACCTCCCTCGGGCAAGGTCGCTCATGTCGTACCGGTCAAGACATCAAAGAAGTGGGAGCGTCGCCTGGCCGTAAAGCGTCACCGAGGATGTATCGTTCGGATAGCATCTCGTTGGTTATTAGATAGGTTGGAGGGAAGGGTTTGGGACTTGAGGTAGTCATAAATGTCTTGATACCATGGAGAATTGGGACCAACAAGCTCGCAAACCATCTCTGATTCTGGTATGTCATATGCAGGAACCAAAAGCTGTTCTACCAAGAATTCAAATCGAGGCACATTACTAGGAATGTCTAGAAGAGAGCCAATTGTGGCCATTGCGTCTGCTGCCTTATTTTGTGTTCTTGGAACTTGCTCAAAAGTCACCATGTGAAAATATGTTTGAAAGCTATCAACCATTCGTTTGTAAGGCATTAATTTCTCGTCCTTAGTGTCATAGTCATCATTGACTTGGTTAATGACCAATTGAGAATTGCCATAGACATGAAGTGTTCTAATTTTCCATTTGATGGCCATTCTGAGTCCTGTGACAAGTGCCTCATATTCTGCCACATTATTTGTACATGGAAAAGCAATGCGGAAGGAATTAGGAATGGAGTCTCCTTGAGGGGTGATAAATAATATTCCTGCCCCCGATCCATGATTAGTATGGGATCCATCAAAATATAGCCGCCAAGGTGATTTAGGTTCAGTATGAAATATTGTTTCATCTGGAAAGTCTGCTACTAGTGGATGATCACCCTGTATAGGTGCGTCTGCCAGTTGGTCTGCTACCACTTGTCCCTTTATTGCCTTTGTTTCAACATATTGAATATCATACTCACTCAAGATCATTACCCATTTGGCCAGGCGACCTGTCAATGCTGCGCGACTTAGGAGATATTTCAGGGGATCAATCTTTGCCACTAAGTGTGTTTGGTGATTCAGCATGTAGTGTCTTAATTTTTGAGCCGCAAAGACAACTGCTAGGCAAGCACGTTCGATGGTTGTGTAATTTAGCTCATATCCAACCAGTGTCCTACTGATGTAGTATATGGCCCTTTCCTTTTCTTCATGGTCATTTTGTGCCAGTAATGCCCCCAGTGCTGAAGCTGTTGCAGAAATGTACAAAATCAAAGGTTTCCCTTCAATTGGTGGCATTAAAACAGGTGGTGACAGTAGATATTCTTTTATTTGTTGGAAGGCCTCCTGACATTTATCTGTCCACACAAAAGGGATACTTTGCGCAAAAGATACTGAAATGGGTGACACTTGTCTGCCAATTGTGCTATGAAGCGTCGGATGGATTGTAACCTGCCTTGTAATGTCCTGAGTTCACTTATCCCTTTTGGAGGAGGCATGTCTAATATGGCTTTCACCTTGGCAGGATCGACCTCAATGCCTCTACGAGAAACAATGTACCCCAAAAGTTTGCCTGATGTTACGCCAAAGACACATTTCTTTGGATTCAAGCGGACCTTGTATTCTTCTAGTCTCTTGAAAATTTTGTCTAACACCCTCAAGTGGTCTTTTCGTGTCAAAGATTTTGCCAAAAGGTCATCTACATAATCTTCCATGATCTGGTGCATCATGTCATGGAATATGGTTGTCATGGCTCTCTGATACGTGGCACCTGCATTCTTAAGACCAAAAGGCATGACATTCCAACAGTATGTGCCCCAAGGACATATGAAGGCTGTTTTGTGTTGATCTTCAGGAGCAATACAAATTTGGTTATAACCGGAAAAACCATCCATGAGGGACAACATCTCATATCCTGCCGTAAGGTCCACTATGATGTCAATGTTTGGCAAGGGAAAGTCATCCTTTGGACATGCTTTATTCAGGTCCCGAAAATCTGTGCAAATGCGGATTTGACCATTTGGCTTTGTGACTGGTACAAGATTTGATATCCATTCAGCATAGTCTATGGACCGTATGAATCCCACATCTAACAATTTCTTAAGTTCTATTTTCACTAACAAGGCGATCTGTGGGTGCATCTTTCGTAGCTTTTGTTTCACTAGTTTGGCATCTGGAAATAATGGCAAATGGTGCAAGACAAGTTCTGGATCCAACCCAGGCATATCAGCATAAGACCATGCAAAGTTGACCTTACGCTCTGAAAATAACTTGTGGAACTCAGGTTTCTCTTCCTCTGCCAAAGATGTCGCGAAGAGAACCATCTTAGGATCTTCTGTTGTAGATATATTTACTTCCATAGTGTCCTCTATGAGCATGGCTAATTTTTCCTAAGTTACAGGGAGAAAGTATAGTCCTCCATCCTTAGGTGCCTCAGAGAGGTTTTCACCTTTGGATATGTCCTTTATTTTTACTTTTTTATCGTCAGAAGGTGCCTTTTGGTTTTCACCTAAAGACGTGTCATTTTTTGCTTTATTTTTACTATTCATTTTGCGACTAGAGGATGGAGCAGTCTCCCCAAAGTAATCGGCACAATCTAGGTCAATGGAAAATCCAGCCTTGTGGTCTCCACTCGGTATACCTTCACACAGTCCCATGAATTCTGCAATGGCCTTATCATTCTAAAATAAGTCCATAACTGGCAGGCCTCGTTGATCCCAATCAATTAGTTGTGGGTAGACTAAGGAAATACGATCATCAATATTGGTGAATGGTGGGTAGGATGTGGAAAGCGTGTTGACAGATTCAAAGAGGTTAAAGAAAAAATTGTCATCATCGAGCTCTATATTAGATTCTATCCAACACTCTTCCTCGCTTGATTCACACTCATCAGCAAAGTAAGGAGCAAAGGGAGTGGAGTCAGGGTCAGTAGTGTCATGTGGCAATTCAAATGAATCTGAACAATGGTCATTAGGTTCAACAAGGTAGATGAGTATGTCGAGATTATGGTCAATGGGAGTAGAAGAGGATCTGGACTTGGTGTTGTTTGGTGTCATGTCAATTTTGAACATTTTCCAGAATCTCTCTTCAAATGTAGGCTTTCCACATTCAAGGAACAAGTCATCAAGGCAACAGTCACTTAGGGATCATTGGGAGCCAAATTACCATTCGTGGGAGTCAGTTTCAGAAAGGGGATCTTCAATTGTCTCGACACAGGCTGAAGTAGTTACTCTCTCGCTAGAAAGCACATTGGTAGTATGATTGCCAGATTCTCGTGGTCCTAACCATAATCCAAGATGTTTAGGTCTTCCTTTAGGTGCTAGAGGTTCTCACCTTCCTATCTTGTGCTTGCTGAGGCCACTAATTCCATCGTAGCCTTTTGGCTTTATCATGTCATATCCTTTACCATACATTTTTATTGGCAAGGGATTTGGATCCTCTGGTTCTCTATAAATCCAAGATAACATGTTGTCAATGTCCTCTTGATTCATTTCACCCCACTTTATGAATACTATTTTTGGACGGACTCTAAAAATTTCTTTTGACTCTAACATGAAGTAAGGCTTGCCATAGAAATAGGGAGACTTGGGCATCCTCTTTATGCAATAGGCCATATTTAGCTTATACTCTCCACACCCTTGGTCCTGGATCTTAATACTTGTGTCGATGCTTGGGGTGATGGATGAAGTGGTAGATGTCATGGAGGTGGTCATGGTTGCCGAAGAAGCAGAAGTTGATGTTGTGATAGTGGATGTGGATGTGGGAGGCTTTGCAAGTGTTGATGGCTCAAGGAATCTAGAGGATGAAGATGTCAAAGCTTCACTATTGATAGGCACTTGGCGCTCTGAGATACCTCTCAAATTGGTACAATATTGAAATGGGTCAGGATCTCCATATATGGTAATCTCAGTGCCTTCAAAGGGAAACTTCAAAAAACACTAGTGATATGTGGAAGGGACAACTTTCAAGGCGTGGATCCAAGGTCGACCAAGTAAAATATTGTATGGAAGTTCTAGATACAAGACTTGACAAGTGGTGTCCACAATGATTGGTCTAATACGAATTGGAAGTGTAAATATGCCCCGAGAGGAACATTCTTCATCATCATATGCCTTGATAAAAATGCTCTTTGTAGCATCTACACAAGCATTAGAAAATCCTAGGGCCTTAACCAATTTTAAGGAGCATATGTTCAGTCCTACTCTGCCATCTACTAACACTCGTCTGACCTTATGCTTATGGATAAAAACTTCAATGTGAAGGGCATCATTATGATTGGATTTGGACGATGAGTAGTCTTGGTCTGAAAATGTTATATGGTGGGGAGCGGTAAGATATCCCACCATGGCCTCAAATTGATTGACATCAATGTCTTGGGGAATGGAAGACTCTTGTAATGTTTTGTCGAGTATAGCCTTATGTGCTAGGGAAATGCGTAGCAACTCAAGTATAGAAATCTGTGCAGATGTCTTCCCAAGTTGGTCAATGAGGTTAAAATTTCCTTTAGGCTGGGACTATTTGGTTAATGGATGGGACTGTGATTGTTGGGAAAACGGGCCAGTTATTATCTTTGGTTGTCCGGGAGGAGGAGGACCGACTATGGTGACTTTTCCCCCACAGGTAGTGACATTGCATTCAGGGGCTTTTTTGATAGTAACTGTGTTGACATGTTCAACAGTTGTTCTAATATGATTTATGATAGGTCCACTAGAATAGTCATATGCAATATGGGCATGGTTGGCTCGATTATTGTTATTGGCTTTCGACGTGGAAGGGTTACTAGAACCATGGTCTTGCAATGGGTTCTTGTGTATGGTATGGTCTAAATTAGATGCAAATTGTGGTCCACCTATCTCAATGGTATGATTCTCGATAAGGTCTTGTACTAGATTTTTCAGTTGTCAACAGGAGGAGGTTTTATGTCCTTTTGCCCGATGATAATCACAAAATGCGTTGTCGTCCCACCAAAATGTTTTAAACTGCCCTGGGTCATATGGTTTTGGGTCCTCAAGTGTTATGACACCATTTTGAAGGAGATTCCTGAGGACTTCTTCAATGGGCTCACCCAAGGGGGTGTATGTGCGACTCCTGGGGAACTGTCTGGGTTGTTGGGGTTGCCTTTGATTTTGGTTATTCTGATTACCTTGGTTATTTTGATTTTTTTGTACAAAATTGGCAGCATGGGTCTGTGTGGTCATTTGTGTATTTTGCGGTTGAGCCCCTTTAAGGGTAAGCACATGACCCATTGCATTGACAACCTTGGCGTCTACAATGCCATCATTGGTGACATGTTTATTCTTAACCCAATATTTGTTCTTGTCAGTGGGTGGACTTGCATTTGTGTTTCTAGGACCATATTTTAGTCTTCCCTCAACAATAAGGGCTTTCTCAAGTTGGACGCCTCGTTCGACTAGGTCCGCGAAGGTTGTACAACAATGAACTCGCAAGCCATTTTTCAATGGGCCTAGGAGTGTTTGTACAAACATGTCAACCTTTTCTTTTTCATGTATGTCTATGTGGAAACGACTTGCTAGGCCTCTCCATCATTGGAAAAATGGGATAAAAGTTTCACCAGTGTCTTCATGTGTAAGTGTGCATAAGCTAGTGATGGAGGTGTCTATGTTAATGTTATAGGCATAATTTTTCACAAATTTGTCTACAAGTTCATTCCATTTTTTTATCCCCTTCAAAGTGGAGAACCATTCAAGTGTGGGTCCTGTTAGACTCTTGGAGAAGAGTCTCATCAAGTAAGTGTGTTCATATGCAATGTCCATACAGTTGGTTGTGAATTCTTGAACGTGTTCAATAGGATTTGTCTTGCCCTTGTATTTGGTGAAATTTGGGGCCACATATCCAGGAGGAAATGGTGGCATGTATAAAGTTGTGTCAAAAGGATATGGACATAGGTCATATGACATTGGTGGAATTTTGTTGGATGTTTGCATGTTTTCCATCTATTTTTGGAGGTCTAGCACTCTTGCTGTCAAGGCATCTATTATGGGATTATTGGTCGCATCACACATGGGAGTGATGGGTATCCCCTGAATCCCCATTGATTGTGATAGCATGTTCGAGTTTGAATGTGACATGTGTTGTTGTGAAATGTATGATATGTTTTGGTTTGGTGATTGTTGGTATTGCCAATTTTGATGAGGAATGTGTTGTTGTGTGTGGATTTGTGATGAATATGTGGGGATGTGTGATCCAACCATATTTGTCGATATTTGGGGGATCTAGTAACCTTGAATATTTTGGTGCCCAAAGGTATTCATTTGTTGTGTCATTTGAGTGCCTTGTCCATATTGGAAGAATTTTCCATGTGGGATGCTGGTATTTTGTCCTTGGAATTATCCATGTGGGATGTTGGTATTTTGTCCTTGGAATTTTCCATGTGGGATGTGGGTATTTTGTCCTTGTGAGGCATTGATTTTTAATTGTGACAATGTGTTATCGTTTGGTTGGGGACCTCTAATAAGAATACATCATTTAGATCCTCCAAAGGGGTTGAATGAGATTCCAACATAAGGATTTGATGATGATGTCCCTATGGTCATAGATGAAGTTCCAAATATGGGGTTTGAGGAACTTGCTCCCATTGATGTAGGTCCAAGGGTAGTTCCAACTATTTGTGAAGATGTCATTGACATTGCGGGCATGGATTGTGATATTGCTTGTGGAATGGTGGGTGTTCCTCCAATAGATATTGCATTGATTGAGTTGGAGGTGTTTTAACTTATGGTGCCACTAGATGTAACATTGAAGGTGCTTGTAGCAATTTGTGTGGTGACAACAATGTTATTGTTGGAGGCATTGTTCTTGTTTTGAGGTGTCGAGTTTTGTGTCATGTTGTCTGGAGATGAAGGTCTTATGGTATTGATGTCAAATCCTCTTGGTATTTTTTCCCCTTGGTCTAAAAGCATAGCAAGGTATCTACAGCCGACATCGTTGAGACCAGGTCACTACACAAATAAACTACATCGAGGATTTTTGGAGCTTACCCAATCTAGATCCTCGGTTAATAGCATCCATTGTGGTCTCTGTATGAATGGTTTGAATGGATTTGAGGAGGGATGTTGGCTTGGGTTCATGGAAGATGGTAGTTCATGTTGGTAAATGGATCATTAAAATTCATGTCTTTGGTTCATGTCATAAGTGTTGATTATTTGAAATCTTGTCCAAAGTTTTCCATTTGTCATCTTTCTTTGAAGCCTAGTTTTGACCATAAAAGAATTGCTCAAATGAGGGATGATGATTATGACAACTAGTCTATGTTTTGGTGTTTTTGTGATAAAGGATGACAATGCAAGGGTGGTGTGATGTTTCCCTAAAATGATTGATGCAAGAGGACAAAATTGACTAGGTGCAAAATGAGGACTAAGATGATAATGTTGACTAAAAGGTGACTAATGCAATGTCAAGGTGCAAAATGAGGACTAGGGTGAACACTTTTTGGATTTTTTTGATTTTTAGGCATAAAATATGCAAAGTATGGACTAAGATGAATGTGATGTGGAGAAAGGTTTGCCTAACCACTCTAAGCTTAATCTATGTCTTAATTTTGGTTATCAAAGGACTTGTTAAAAGGACTAAGCGACAAGGTCAAAATGACTAGTGAGTTTTCCTAACTAGACTGTTGAGTTGGAAATTCTCACAAAAAGGACAATGACTAAAAAGGAGATTGTTGACTAAGTCCCAAGATAACCTACTCTTGAAGGAAATGATTTTGCAAAGTGTGATGAGGTGGCCTAATCCAAAGTCTACAAAGATGAAAACCTAAGGGAAAATCTATGTAGAAAAGGATGATGAAGAAGCCTAGGTAATGCAACTAAAATTAACAAGGATGAACCTAAGCTAAAAATGAAAGCTAATGGTTGAATGATGAAAATTTTGAGCAATTTCAGTTCTGATTTCTAATAGAGACTTCGAGAAAAGATGTTTGACAGCAAGAAAAATTGTTGGACTCGAATTCAGTTTTGTGATGTTTGGATGAAAAGCCTGAATTGTCTGAAGTTGGTTGTTTCATTTCCAAATTTGTGAGTGTTGTGTATATTGTTTGAGAATCCAGAAAACACTTGGAAAACATGATGTTTTGAATGTGTAATCAATCACAAAGAGGACAAGCACAATCCTATGGCTAGGCCAGGACAATATCTGCTAGATTCCACGTGGGTTTCCCCAGCCACATATCCTTAGTGTGTGAATCCAGAAGCTTGGCTGCACAGGCTCCCCCTTACAGTGCACTCTCTTATCAGGCCAACCAAGCTTCCAATGCCCATAAAACTCCCATGGCACGCTGATCACCTCTACTAAAGACTGTGAAGATGTGGATGCCTTCACAACGACCATTGTTGCACTAGCGGATAGAAGGTTTTTGGCTAATACACAAGAGTATTTAGTTCAGGACCCTCGTTTGAGTTGCCATACATAGGACAAGAGATTAATCACCGATTAGGTGGCACTCCATCCTGAAGAGGTTACGCTCAACAGGGTTTATAGAATTACACTGTCATTATGACACATCCTTTTCATTAATCTCGACTTTCCTTAAGTTTACATTTATATACTAATTCGAGAATTGCTTCGACCCAAAGGCTTTCAGATTCTTGCGTTTAGGTACGCCTTAGGGTGAAATTACTTTTTACCCCACCAAAACCCCAAATTTCAGAGTCCAATAGCAGTTTCTCTTGCACCCAGGATCGCACAAGTGCGCTAGGGGAGAGGATACTCCTATTATTGAATCAAAGGTTACACAAGTTGAAAGCATTTGTTCATTTTAATATCCAAATTGAAGTGTGAGGCAAACACATCAAACACTTTGTTTATTTTAAACCAAGCTTATGATTTCGACTCAAGCACGCAAGTTCTTTTTAGGCCCAATAAATCATCTATGTGAAGGAGGCACTCAAGATAAAGCACAATTGAAGCGAGAGCCCTACAAAAACACAATTAGTAGTTTTGAGTCTTCCATCTTTGACAAGTGATAGTTGACGTTGCAAATCCTGAATCGTGGACATTCAAACCTAGAAAAGAAAGGTCAAAGATTAGCCACATAATCAAAATTAAACTAAGAAAAGAAGAGGACATTAATCTAAGTAGCAAAAATTAAAATTAAATCTAATCTTAACTAAGTTAATCCAAATAAATAAATAAATCTAAGTTAGTCTAATCTAAAAAAAAATCAAAAATCAAAGAAAAATAATCTAATCTATACATTGATCTAAAAATCTAAAAAAAATCAAAAATTGAAGAAAAATAATCTAATCTACATTAATCTAAAAAATGAAGAAAACTCTAAAAATGTGAAATTAATCTAATTCTTAATTAAAATACAAAATCAAACTAATCTAAAAAATTTAATCTAAAAACTTAATCTAAAATTGGAAAACAAATTAAACTAAATTAAAGAAATCTAAAATCTAACTAAATTTAACAGAAACAAAAATTAAATATCTAAAGTAATCTAAAGGAATACTCATCTTAATCTAATTTAGGTATTAAAAGATTAAAATCTAATTTTTTATATTTTTTTTAAATGTCAATCTACAAATTTAAATATAAATTTCTAACATAATCTAAATTAATACTAATCTTAATCTCATGTAACAGAATAAAATCTAAATTTAGGTAAAATGAAAATCTGAGTTGAAAATAAAAATTAAAATCTAAACTAAAACAGAAACATATTTACATTTGTAGGGAAGAATACATGAGCAGCAACAAGCCATCAATAGCTGGAAATATGACACCAACTCTTGGCTAATGAAGGAAAGCTTTGATGCTGGCGCATTTATTGCCGGAAGACTTTCTTAATATGCCAAAAGAATTATGACATTGTTTCTTACAGCCAACTTATAAACGTGTGAACAACAGTCAAAAAAAAATCTGAAATTAGTTCTTACAGCCAGCTTCTAAACGTGTGAATAGCAGTCACAAAAAATCTGAAATTAGTCTTTACAGCCAGATTATAAATGTGTGAACGTTGTGTTTTGACTGTGGATGGCCATGAAACGATTTGAGGTGACAACGACTGTTGTGAAGCCAAAAAAAAAAAGATTGGACTGGCATAAAGGTTTTGGACGAGGCATTTATGTTTATGAAGCCAAAAAAAGATTAGACTGGCATAAAGGCTTTGGATGGGGCAATAAAGATGTGACTTGACTATAAATATTTTTGAAATCTGACCAATATCAATATTGCATTAATGTCTATGTTGACAAAATGTGATTCAAGAGATCCCGAAAAGATCTGCAAAATCTTTTTAAAAAAATACTATCACCTACTCCCTCCGACATTGCTATTGATTGATCTCATCCTCTCCATCTCTATTTATTTATCTATTGCAAAGTTGCATTGCAAAGAAAGCTTTTGGAAGATGGTAAACGCATTCATGCCCACATTTCAACATGTATGTCAACAAGGAACTTTGGCAAAGGCTGAAATATTTTGCATTATTACTACCTGAATGTGACTGTAATTGCCCAAATAGCCCTGAAATTCATGGTTAGCTGTTGCTTAGGTTTCGCAGGAAATGTTTCAAAATAAAAGCAGAACGAGAGACATTGTTGATCTCTCCTAACAGTTTCATAATTGATGAATGCACTACTTGTATTCAACCGTCAACTGTGGCCAACCCTCATATGGCTTTGAGGAACAACAAAGCTGTCCAAAATTTGGGCATAGCACGCTAACCTGGGTAGTGAGATGCTCCACTTGAACCAGGTCAAAGACTTCGCGAGTGGGCAATGGATGAGCAAACAAAACAATATGGGGCATTATAAGTGAAAGATCAAAACTAGCGAAGAAGAGTTTGGATGAGCGGAAGCCAATAGCGTTGGGGAAGGTAGCCACAAACACAGTGAATAAAAGTTCGGAGGGGCAACGAAAAAAAGAGTTTAGAGGCCAATAGCTTTGGGGAATGCAGCTAACACCACCCTACGGCCTGTGTAGCATCGCCTGATTAAATCATTGCCTTGACTCTTAAGTGTCAAGATTCTCATTCTCTAAATAATGGTTTAAATGATACACAATGCTTTATGTAAACTTCTCAACCCATCAATCAAATTGGCAACCTAAGTGTATCTTACAGAAATCAATCTAGTACAATCCTCCACTTTGCGATTTATAATATGTTTCCATATCAATATTTTGTGCTATTTCTATTGACGATATGGATTGTAAGATATTTTATAGGATGAGATGTCAAAATAGAAAAATGAAAGCTCATGTAAGTACATATGATAAAAGGGCAACAAATTGACATAGTAGAAGTAAAATAGCAACCTTCATGAGTTATATAAATGCATGAGTTATATATCACTCCATGGTTATACAAGATGTCAAATTGCATTAACAAACTACTGTAAAACACAACATTCTATAAATTTTGGGAGTCAAAGCAATCAATGATAAGCATAAAACCATTAAATCCCTAATAACAATGGAGAACAATGAAAGAAAGAAACATGAGATTATGAAACAAATTCACCTAGTCTTCAAGCCTCCATTGATTCACCTCCATTGGCCTTCTCCATCTTGCTGAAAATGATATAATTGCCCTCAAATTTGAAGTGCAACTATAACCTATGACAAAGCCAAGCAAAATATTGAAGTAGTGTGTATGCTCAAGCACTCAAAAGCTCTCAAGCATGCTGAAAATAACTTGTGTGTCTAAAATGACTTGGGAGAAGGCCTTTTAAAGAATGCCAAATTGAGAATGGACAGCCAAGATTAAAAGTTGGTGAAGCCCTAAGATCAAAGGTCAAGAATCAATGTCATAAGGAGGATTAGGGTTAGGGCAACATTAGGTCAAAGTTAGGGCAAGCCTTGAAATGAAGGGTTGAGATTTAATTGGAGATAATCAAATCAATGGTGGAGAATAATAGGTAGTTGGAATAATATAAATTATTTAATTTATGGAGAATGTTGACTTATGAATTAAATAATGGTTTAATTCATAAATGGGAATGAGACAAAAGACTTGATATTTATAATTATTTTAATTATTTATTTTGGTGGGATGGAAAGTGGGCTAAATAAATAAGTTTATTTAATGGAAAGAAAAATGGTAATGTTGGTAATCAGAAATTTATTTAATTATTAGAGGGAATAAGAACTAATTAGTGACGTATTTAAATAAATAAGTGTAATTTATTTGTTTAAATAATCATGGAGGAATAATTATGACATTACGATGTGATTAAATAATTGAATTATGTGAGGGAGAAGCATGGTCATCGTAGAAAATATGGTTTGCAAGTCGAGGCCATTTTTATGTGTCTACATTGAGGACTAGAAGCCTCAAGGGAAGTGTTTGAGACAAGTTGAGAGAATATTTTTTGAAGGGTGGTTTTCTTGATTGAGTCTAGTCATTTTGCATTGGATCTAGAATAAAACCCACCTTGCTTACATTAGGTGGTATCAGAGCTCAGTTATTAGATATCTTGTTGGTGATTTGGTTGGATTTTTCAAGTTGGAAGGTCAAGAGGAAATATTGAAAGAAAGATGGATGAGCACGCTAAAGAAATAGAAGCCTTGAAAAGAGAGATGGCTACATTGAAATCTAAAATTGGAGTGGATGTGGATGAAAGTGATACTGAAGAAGAGACTTCTACTGAAGAGGAAGAGATGGATCCAGAGGATATGAGAATGATGAAGTTTTTGAAGGCTGTAAAGAGTGGTGGACAAAACATAGTGGATGTGCCTATGTATAGGGGAAAGCTAGATGGTGAAGATCTCTTGGATTGGATAAGAGCCATGGAGAATTACTTTGATAGTGAGGAGATAGACAAACACAAATTGAAGAAGGAAAAAACCAAGTTGAAAGGACATGCTTTGTTGTGGTGGAACTTTGTGCAAGATGAAAGGCAAAGAAAATGAAAAAACAAGATCACTTCTTGGGAGAAAATTAAGGAAAAACTGTAAGGTAAGTTCCTTCCTTGTGATTATAATTTTCAATTACTTAAAATATTACAAAATCTTAGGCAAAAGGAACAATATGTGCAAGCATACACCAAGGAATTATATAGGCTAAGTATAAGAACAAAGCATGAGGAGTATTCAAGGAAGAAAGAGTAGCTAGATATATCAATGGCCTAAGGTATAATATTCAAGATAAAATCAGTTTGTTGGCACCAAAAATAGTGAAACAATGTTTTCAAATGGAAATAAAAGCAGAAGAAAAACTCAAGAGGAGACAAGAAAAGGCAACAAGAGAAGGAAACAAGAGGAAGAGACAGTACTTCTAGGGGTAGAGGTACATTT
This sequence comes from Sequoia sempervirens, assembly GCA_007258455.2. Lineage (NCBI taxonomy): Eukaryota > Viridiplantae > Streptophyta > Pinopsida > Cupressales > Cupressaceae > Sequoia > Sequoia sempervirens. The sequence goes on along the minus strand of VDFB02134062.1, from coordinate 9,559 downwards.
TCAACACCAAGATAGTCCAAAGAATATCTTGAAGATGCTGATAAGAGTAAATAACAAGCACCTGAATCAAGAGGGGGACGAAGAGGTGGAAGAGAAAGCTTTAGGCAAGGAAGACTTCTAATGATTTTTCAAGTAGGTTTTATAAGTGTGGTGAGTTTTCTTGCCCTTTCTTCAAGTTCCTAGAGAGGATTGGAACCACATCAAGTGGAGGAGAAAGGAAACCTAATAGGAGAGCCCAAATTGTTTATGAAGATGAAACTGAATGTTCAAACTCCAATACTCTTTATGCTACTCCTGAAGTAGGTGAGATGTTGATGATGAGAAGACAAACTTTGAAGACAACCATGGAGAGAGAGAAAATTCAGAGAAGATCCTTGTTTAGGACAACTTGTAGATGCAAAAATAAGGTATGTAAAGTGATTGTTGATTTTGGATGCACTAACAACATGGTATCTAGTGATATGGTGGACAAATTAAACTTGCAAGGAGTACCTAGACAAAAACCACATAATGTGTCTTCGGTTAGTGAAAATCAAACCATCTTGGTGAGTGAACAACCTACTGTTGAATTTCAAATTGGTCAATATAGAGATAATTTTTTTTGTGACATTCTTCCTATGAGTTGTTGCATGTTTTTCTTGGGAGACCTTGGTAGTTTGATAGGTCTAAAGTTTATCATGGAAGAAAAAATACATATAACATTGAGAAAGATGGGAAGACATTTATTCTAACTTCATTGATTGAGGAGATAGAATAAAAAGATGAGATTGTCATGATAGGGATAAAAGAATGTGTGAGAAATGAGGAAGGTGAGAGCATGAAGTTTGTAGTTAAGTCATACTTTGATACTATTGGAACAATAAATAGGAAGGATGAAGATAATGTGCAGACATAGATGAAGAAGAATGCTTTTGTGTGGAAAAGAAAATAAGGTAGAATGATGTCTCAGGTTGGTGCAAACAAGAGTGAGTGTGGAAAGTTTTTACAAGAGAAAGAACATAGGGATGGCATACTGATAGGGGCAGTCATGTGCCTTGTAGCAGTGGATACAGAGAAAAAGAAGTCAAAATTTGATAGTACAAAATTTTGTAAGGATAAAAGGATAGAGGATAGGAAGAAAAAGGTTTTTGGTGATGATAGGATAGTGAACAAGGTACTCGAAGGTTTGACAGGGATGGGTAAGTGCAAAGGTACAGTTGACAGTGGTAAGGAGGTGGGTAAACAAAGTATTGGACATGGATCTATACATAAAGAGATAATGCAAGTGATGAAAGTTGGTAAAATATTGTGTGTAGATGTAAGGGAAGATGTGATAACATAATTTGATGATGGGAAAGTTTGAAAACACCCCACAGTACAATTTGATAGAGTGAATTATGATCCAAGTGAAGATAAGGTCAAGAATGACAAGGGCAATGCAGGTCAAGCATGAGTTGAACCTAATAATGATGTTCTAAAGGGTCAAGGATCTGAAATGCACAAAGAAGGTCAAGTTACAACACACTTTCCAAGGGACTTGGAAAAAGTCTATGTTGGAGTGAATGGTGCAGGAGCACCATTAAAGAAAGTTTTCCAAATCAAGATGTTGAAGAGTAGACTTTAGGGTTTAGTGTGGTTTGTTTAAATAAGATATTCGAGACCATTTTTTAATGTATTTAATCAATTTTGAGTTATATTTTTTGGTATTAGGTGATTAGGGGGGGTTAGTTGTGTGGACATAGCAAAATTGCAATTTGTTGTAAATGTTTCCAAACACAAAAAGTTGCAAAATTGCTTTTTGTGGAAGTTGAAGGGACATGGGAATTTTAAAAAGTAGTTAGAGATGTTTTAGTGGTTAGTTTTGAATTGAAAATGTATAAATATCCTCTCCAAGGCTTGAAAAAGGTTGTTGAAGTTTTGTTTTGAAAACATCCATAGCAATACAACGAGTTTTCTACAAATTTCTCTGAAATCTCCACTTTTCCCATACTGTACACACTTGTATAGGAAATAGTTGATTTGAATGTTGTTGTGTATTGTAGAGACATGTTTTAACTTTCATTTGAATCCATATTGAGAGTCTAATAATTAGTTTTGTGGGATATTTCATTTGTTTTTTGTAGGAACTTGTTATCACAAAGTTAGTGGTTTGATTGTAATTTAAAGGATGTATTAGCCATTCCACCTACTATCATGATATATTTCTTGGTGGAATGGAATGTTACATGTTAGAGTAGGTGCTCATATGATTTAGGAGGCAAGGGAAGAAGGTTGTTGGTTTTGGGAGGATGCCCTAGTGCTGGGCAGTGAATATTTTCATGTGAAAATGAGGGTGATAGGGTTTTGAGGAAATGTTGAAGGTTTTGTCAATTTAATGGTTTTGTGAGTCTTTACAGACCTATTTTAACTTGTTGGATGCATTGGTTGAGTTTGGAAAGCCCTGAAGTTATGATTTTCAGAAAACACTAGTGTTCTTGCATGGAAATGGAGGGTTTCTTGGATAAATGGTTTTGTATCAAAATTTGAGTCTTTCAAAAGAGTTTGAATGAAAACTTGATGTTTCTAGTAGGGACCTCCTTTGTAAAAGATGGCTAATTGAGTAGCCTAAAGGTAGGGCAACCTATTGGTTTTCAATTTTGGGCCAAAGAAACCTTATAGAATATGTTGGGAAGTTGTGTTAGAACTTTTTATGAGTCTTAGAAGGTACTTGTTTGGCCTTCTCTAAAAGGTAACTCCAAAATTTAGATTTCAAGGACTACAAGACTTAAAGGAAGTGTTTGAGACAAATTGAGAGAATAGTGTTACAAGGGTGCTTTTACTAATTGAGTATGGTCATTTTGAGTTGGATAGAGAGTCAAACCCACCTTGCTTACATCAGGGATGACACAAGGCATTGAGAAATTCATGTATCTTCCATGTTGACTCAAAATATTTTCCCTTTTATCTTTTCTTTGTCTTGTGTTTTCCTCTTGGGGATGACACAAGGCATCAAGACATTCATGTCTTCTCCATGTTGACCTAAAAGGTTTTTCTTTTGGTTTTATTATCTTTGTGTCATTCTTCATGCTCTATGAGTATTTAGGGAATGATGATAGTTCTGAGCTCTATAAAAATATTGTAGCAAGAACATACTGACCCCAAATCCATAGATCCCTTATGTGTGTTTGGAGTTTCATTTTGAGGGAAACCCCTCTATTTTCCTTTCTTTTTGCATGACATAGCTTCATTTGGAAACATATGAATTGGAATAGGGATTTCCAAGTTGGCTCTCATATCTTCCTTATTATTAGTATTTATCATTTACTACTTCAAAGTAATTGCTCATAGCATGGTGTTTAGCAATTTATTTAAAGTGGGTGCATGCATTGGCGTTACTCTTTTTCATTTTTCTTTTCCATGTTTCATGGTGTATAATTCTTACTTTATGAAATGTGTTTTTCAATTTGTGGTTGACATTGGAAGTGATGTCCCTCAAGATCGCGATCTCTCTCAACATATTATATTCCTCTTACTGGCCTAATGCAACACACTACATCCCCTAAGTAGTTAATCTTCTATTATTTGATTGGTCCTCTCTTGGAGACATTGGGAACAATGTTCCCTAAGTTTATGACCTTACGTGAACTAAGCAAGACTCATTTGAATGTTCTTTACAAAATTTTGGTTATATGGCCACCTTGCATAATACACCTTGCATGCATGTGGATCCATCTTGTTTGTTCATGAGTTTCAAGTATACAAAGCTTTTCTTTTTTCATAAAGCTTGAAGTTAATTGTTCATGAGATCCAAGCATATAAAGTTTTTCTTGCCTCATGAAGCTCAAAGTTCATTTTTTGTGTGGCACCTTATCAAAGTTATCAGGAGGTATAACTTTGGTATGGTTTGAAAGGAAGCCTGACCAGGGAAATGTGGCTTTCTCATAGCCACTCGCATGTGAGTGTGAATGCATACCAGAAATTTGTGTATGTGTCTCACTTCTTTTGGATACTCACCTAGTAGACACCTTGAAGTTTCGTTGCCTCATAGTGAGTGTGCATTTTTTAGACAAACAACCTAGATCTAATCCACATCACGATGGACAAACACTCAAAGCTTGATCCACCCCTATTGTTTTCTTCTTTCTATCTTTGGAAGTGTATGCTTATGCCTTTATGATGCTCTTTATATCATTTTCATATGTGTTATTTTGTGTCTATGTTGGTTTTCCATGGGATCTTGATCTTGGGGGCTTAATCACCCCTCTTGATTGTTGTCATCCTATCTTACTAGCATTAGTGCACTCAGATCCCTCTTGATGCATTTTTGTCTACTTTAGTGTGAGTTTGAAGCAAGTTCATCCTCTCACTAAAGTGGGGGCTAAATGTAATGTCAAAAAATGCCTTTGGTGACATTTTCACACTTGTTTGGTCCCTCCTTGTAAAATTGAGCTTAATGATGCCTTGACTTAGTGTTATAATGTGTTTAACACACTCACATTAAGCCTTGGGCCATTGTGAATTAAATAACTTAATCATACCTTGTTTAGGGTATTGTAAAGTGTTGTAACACACTTTCACACTTTTCTAGGGTTTTGATAAATAATTGGCCATATTTTGAATCCACAAGCCTTGTTTAATGCACATTTTTGAGGATAATCCCAACATAAACAAACATCCAATCATAATTCAAGATTTTTTAGGTTGTGTGGCCTAGATTTACTGATCTAGGAGTCATATGCCACCTTAAGCATATGAGTCCCACCTAGGGATTTAGGTCTTGATCCTAATTTTACACCTTTCTAAGTATTTTTTAAATTGGTCCCATCAATTATGCCTAATGGGACTCATATTCCACCTTGGGAATATGAGTCCTATGTGGTCCAAAATTAAAATTAATTCAAATTCTTAGTGAAATTTTATCCTCCTAGATCTAATTTCAGCTTGTAGTATTGTAATTTCAAGAAATATGGCATAATTAAGTATAAACACAAGGTCCTTTCACTCATTTTCACCTAAGTGTTCAAGAGATCATCCAAGACTTTTGTGAAAGCATTCATAATAGAAAACTTGATTTCACAAGAGCATTGAAGAGCATTCAAGGGAATATTATCAAGTGTTTTAGGGAATTATTCAAGCATTAGGCATCATGTCAAAGTCTTCATGCATCATGTTTATTTTTTTAGCTAACATTTGTTATGTAGGGTTTCATGATTCAAGCTAGCATTCAACTCAATATCTATCACATTCAAGAAAGAGTCGAGATCTACATCCATTGGAGCCATCTCATACATGTTTGTAGTAGTTTATTGCTATGGTGTTTTGAGTTGCAATATCATATTTTGTTCATTCATCATTCTCCATTCTTAATTCATTTCATTATAAGGTTTGAATACCAAAACAGGGTTTGACCAAGGAAAACCCCTTTTCACTAACAAAAAATCATTTTCCCCTTCTTGTAGTGTGTGATTTATAGGTTTAGGTTGAAGACACATTGAAGAGAAAATTTGGAGAAAGTTGTCAAAGTGTCTAAACTTGTCAAAGTTCTCACCTTGCATTGAGGATCATTGAAAGACTTCTACAAGTTACAAATCAGGGTTTCAGATCCAAAAATCAATTAGAAAGGACAAAGTAGACATTGAGGAGATTCATACTTTGAAGCTTCAGAAAACGTTAACTAGATAGATATGCCATTTCTAGAATATGAGTCTGAGCATAGGTCATTTTTAAAGTTTTTGCAGTTTCACACACCCTTTTGCTAGATTTTAGTTTCTACCCAAAAACCTTGATCTGGAAATAATTTTCCCAGTCTAGCATATGAGTCCCAATCAACATTAAAATTAGTGTTTTTAGTATTTCAGAGCTTCATTCAATCTCCTTCAAATTTCTAGGTGCACACTTCTGATACCCCACTTTTCTATTCTATTTTTACATGCTTTTCTAGGGCATTTAGTAAAAGATTGCATCAAACTAGATTTAAGAATTTTGATTGTAATTTCATTTATATTTACAAGACCTAGCTTTGTGGTGAACCCCTCATTAGTTTATAATCAGCCCCTATGACAACCCTATTGCAAGATCTCTTTTCCTTTGCATACCTGGGATTGAGATCTCTAGGGTTATTCTTGAATGAGAGTGGTTGAGATTTGTTATTCTATCTCCCAAGCATAGAACCAAACAAAATTATTCCTTTTAGAATACAACAATGGAGAATTTTCCTCCAATCCTTCCCCAATCATCTTCAAACCTATTACATACACATTCAAAGAGGGAGAAAATTTTAAGCCATTTAGGGGCTTGCCTTTGTCAAAACTCGTGTAAGTGTTCCCACTTTTGCAATTTGGTAATGTCAATGATAGGAATGATAATTGAAAGGAAGGAATGATGAAATCACAATGTGTTGTAACTCACCTCCCTTCAATGGATACTTTGGAGGACGAAATTCATGCACATCACCTCAAGGATTTGGATCTTTCTTGCTTGATTTTCTTGAATTCTTAAATGATTTGGAGACCTAAAAAAGTGTTAGCCTTCACAAAACAATAATAACATGAACACACATAAACTCACATAGAATTTGAAATGATGTCTAGAATCTGGAAGTGCTATAATAAAGCTCTGAAATGATACTCTTGACTTGATCAATATTGCTCTTGATCATAAGTTTTCAAATAGTCTTTTAGATGATTTGAAATGGTACAACAACTAGGTATTTATATATAGTTGTACTAATTTCACAAAACTTAGATTCCAAAAGCTTACACTTGATATTTTAATTTTAGATGTTAAAATTTCATCAACAACATATTTGAATTTGGTTCTTGGCTAAGAATGGGGACCCGTTCACCCATGGGTGAATGGGTCCTCACCAAAATTCTGAGGAAACACTTAGTTGGGAACAAAATAACAATTGCATGCATTTATTAAAATCTTGTAATCCTTCAGTAAATGGTAAATATTAGGCCTTTGAATGCATAATTTGGAAAATTAGGAGCTTAATTAAGTCCAATAAATGAGGGGGACAAAACATAATGTGAAATTATTAAGGGTGAAAATTTTTGACACTACACCTACATACGACAAGTTGCTCCAAGAGGCCTTATAGAAGATAGCTATGCCACCTACTATTCGAATGAATGATGTATTATCCTTGTTCCCTGCATGCAACAAACTTGGATATTACATTCCCTTGAAATTCAAAAATGACATGATCCTCTTATGAGTTTTGTCATCATTAACCAAACTAGAATAAAAAAATACTCTAATTGATAATTGATCAGGTCTTAATATTTGTAGCATTGACCTCTTACATAAGATGGGCATAGATAAATATCTCTTTAAACCTGATGCTCTTATTATTTGTGGCTTTGATAATGTTGGTGGACAGTCACTAGGTACAATCATGCTACCTATTGAGGTAGGACTTGTGACTTTTCCTACCCTTATCCATGTGATGCCCGATTCTCTTTCATATAACCTTCTTCTCAAAAGATAATGAATTCATACCATGGGTACATTCCCATCTACTATTCACCATACAATAATTTTTGTATATAATAAAAATCTTTATAAAGTTGAAGGGGATCCAAATCTGCAAAGTTGCTTACAAGTTGATGCTAGACATCAACCTCATATTTCTAATTCTATTAGTACTTTAATTTTATCTTCAAAAGTAGAAAAATTTCCTTCCAATAATAATGAATATGAATCAGCTACAAACACACTCTTTGGTGATTATTAGGCGTATGTGTAGGATCATGATGGGCCAAAAAGTGGTGATATGATGAGTATGTGTAGGGTATGTGGCTGATGACTTTTTTTTTACCCAAAATTGATGAAACAAAAAAGGTGTTTAAAGGGGATACCATACTTTCCACCAATATAAATTATGCTTTACTTTTGGAATTTTAATAAATAATTATTATTCATTTTTTTATTTGAATTATGACTAAAGTCTGATTGATGGGCTGATTGAAAAACATCTATAGCTTTCAAACGGTATCACATTTTTCAATCCTGAAATATGCATCACATTCTATACTTAGGTATCTTATGAGTATTAAAGAAAAACAATTGAATTTCAAGTTTGACCAAGTTAAGGTGGTCAGGACATATGAGTTTTTATATTTTAAAAAGTTGTAATAAAAAATTCATAATTAATTATTTACTTATAAAAATTACAAAAAAATATGCATCACATCGAGACATGAGTCCTCTACTTATATCTAAAATCTTATAAAAAATATTATCATTTTATTGTCATTAGGGTGGTCAGATAGACACCTACTTCTTATTTTTTCCCTAAAATTTATGTACTACTACATTGAAATTTCAATTTTTCACCAAATAGATTTATTTTTTTATAAATAAACCTAGTAGTTTAGAACCTACATTCAATTTTCTATAGATTCTATTCTTACATATTTTTGAAATAATATAGATAACTTATTCAAATTTGTATGTCAAGTTTCCTAGCTTTGATTTTTTTTAACTTTTTGCCACTTAAGGGCCTATTTTTTCCATGATGATCCTACACATACCCTTAGGGTTCATTATATTTTACACCTTCCTTTATTGGGGAGTATAAAATGTCACTGTCAAAGATTGATGAGCTAATGACTATTTTGGTGGCATCCACATAATCTTCTCCTTCTTCTCAAACATCTAATCTTAACTTTGAGAATCTTTCTAACAACCTATTTATCCAAATGGTGATTCATCCTCAAATAAATATTTTGGTGATTATTGGTGCTCATTAGAATATACACCCTCCTTTCTTGGAGAGTACAAAATCTAACAATATAAACCTAAGGATCCTTCTATCTCGTTTGCATAATCTATTCCTTCTAAGAAAATAAAATACACTATACCAACTTATTCTACCTTGGAAACTTCCCAAACATCATGCTTTTCATAATAATGTGACTTCTTCTAAAGAATGGCTTGATGGCAATGTTGTCTCTCTAACATGAATTCTTCAAGTTTTGGTTGAATCTAAGTGTAAGAAAGGGGGACCAACCATGTTCAAGGCCCCAGGTCATGGAGAGCCAAGAGTGGTAGGCTTCCCTAACTTACCTCAGCTTAACAGGGTGTTAGGAAGTGCGGGACAAGAATTATGAGGAATATAAGGTCCTTCAATCACTCTACAGACCCAAAATGTAGAATGGGGCTAGGCAAGCACATTTTCAGGTTCAACACTATGCCTCAAGAAGCTCTCTTCCCAAGGATGAAAGCATGGTCCCAAGATGACATCTTGGCATGCTGGCATCTCTCAAGTGCACTGGCATCCGTACGACCATAGGACTATAGAGACAAGGTTAAACTCTAGAAAATAGGTTCACATCCCAATTTACTACTTCTAAAGGGCCAAAACAACGCTATTGTGTCATAGGAAAATGGCCCATTATCATTTTTGTGGCCTTTTAGGTCTTGTTTCATGGTATTTGATATATTTTGCTCTAATTTTATGTTGTAACATGGATTAAACATACATATTTAGGCACTAAAATTCAAATAATGATTTCTTTTGAAGGTGTTGTGAAGTGTTGTAAGACATTTCTACACTCTTTTAGACTCTATTCATTACAATTCACCTAAAAATCAC
>VDFB02134061.1:0-19160 GCA_007258455.2 Sequoia sempervirens | reverse complement strand
TCTCAAGTTTAATAGGTTAGGATGTAATTACAGCATGATCGAAGAGTGATTACCTCTTACTGCAATAAAGAACCTATAACTCTAGTTGATATGCAGAATGGTTGTGTTATATCAATTATGTAGTGCATTCAAGCACAACCCATGTTTAATGGGCTATTCTAGAGAGTGATCAAGATTTTCTAAACCTTATGAATGTTACTTGACATATATTTGCATAATCTCAAATTCCTTCAGAGGCTTTTGAAGTATCAATGTGTCCTATATAGGGTTTAGAATGATTTCTTTTAATTAAAAAAATAAATAAATGATGCATTTCCTTGTAATTAGATAACGTGGAGATCTCCTCAATCTGCCCTAGCACACTATCCTCTTTGGCAATGTATTCATTACTCCAGCTACTAGGGTTTTGCATGTGGCATCTTTAATATCTTCATGACCATGGCTTTTAAATAGATCGCAGTCTTTGCTTTAATCCTTTTCATGGTAACCCTTAAGTTCCATAATCCACCTTCAATCTCTTCTAAGAACGGTGTCTTAAGCTAAACTGCATAGTATGCATATAAAGCAATTCCTTCATACTTGCCATTGTTCCAAACCACCACTCACTTACTTACTTAAAATGTTGCCTCCATAAGCACAATAGCATGTTTTAAAATCATGGTTGCCAGTGATTGACCATTAAGTTCACCACTTTCATCATGAAGATAAAATGATATTTTTTTCTTCAAACTGAAGGCATTATATAAGATAACATTGTGAATTGTTTGTTGTGTACGATTTGATTTCCTTGCACATTTACTACTTTTCTAACTTCCTTTAAGACTGGGTATTGCACCCTCAGCTGCAATCTCAAACAGCTCACTCACTATCACTTGAAGATTCCTTTCATGAGCATCCTTCTATAAAATCAAACTATGCCCTATACACTTCCTACTTACTACAGGGGACTCATTGTTTCATGGTATTGTAGTTCTTGAGATCCTTCAACCTTATTGACACTACTTCACAGTCCACAAGGTATTATTCACTATTCTCCCATCTTTGATGAGTCTCAAAACACTGCTCAAACATGCAATCCACTACCTCCATTATACATTAATGGCTAAGAAGAAACATTGAACCTATGATTACCATTGTTGCTTCATTTGAACAATCATTCTTTGATTGCATTTTCCTTGTCTAACACTACCAAAAGCATTTGAAAAACCCTTAAAAGGTCAACAAGGGTAAAGAAATAGCGGTAAAATCTCCACTTTACTATGCAAGGTTTAAAGGCTTTATTGTATCTTGTCACTGCTCATCCTCTTTTTGACTGTCACATCTCAACTGACTATCATTCTTCTTACCATAGATTGCATTTACAAATGTCACTAAGCTACATAGTGTTTTTTTTATTGGCTACAATCTTTAGATTACAAGATTTTGTTATTACCTACAATGTCTCAATTTTTCTAGTATTTCAAACTCACTAATCTGCTATAGTTATTGTTTATGTTTCTACGGAGGCCTAGGGTTTGTACCCTAATCATACTCTTACCAATGCTTTTGTTATTTTTTATTAGGGCTCTCTCAATATTGAGGGCCCTAGGGATAAGCTTGTCATAAGAAGTGACACAATGCATCTTTGCTGGACCAGTAGGTGGCTAAGCAGTTACATGTTGGTGCGGTGAACAACCAGCGAGAATGGGTGCAGCGCAGCTTCCTTCTACCTCCATTACATTGTAGGAAGTTTTGCAATCAAGTTCAATATCGATTTTAAAGGAGTCTTGTGGTTAAAATCATGGTAAATTATAATTTAATAAGTTTTGGAATTAGCATTTTAAAGTGTTTTTTGGGGTCATTAACTTCAGACTATCTTCTCTTTTGCAGGGGTGGTTGCATGCCAAAATTTTTTGGTATAAAATATCAGAATTATTAGATTTTGTTACCTGTCTATAAATAAAAATTATTAGTGTGAGTTTGATATTTTTTTAAGATCTAAATAGTCAAACTTGGTAAAGAAAAAATCATGTCAGATAATATTAGTCCAGAACATAATGAAGAACCCTTGATAGATTGTATTTCTGGGTGAAAAAGAAAGGTAATGGAAATGTTATTGTCCTTGCAATAATTGCAAGGGCTTAAAGACGAGACAACTTTTAATCACAATAGTTGAGAAATATTGTAGGCAACATGGTCACGTTGAAGGGGGGAATGATTATCGTCCATTGGTCAGTTGTTCATTATATGTGTTTATATTGATTGAATTTGTAAATGTTTATATCGTTTTAACATTATATATATATATATATATTTAATCACTTGATCATGATCATGGTTTATTTGTGTCTATCATTATTATAAAGGTGGGGCTCCCTAGGGCAGATGATATGGATTATCACGGCCTGAATAATGTGGTTTTGCAAGTGGACGAACATGGAGCTGTGAATATCGAAGATGAAGTTAATGATCCTATGGAAGAAGATGATCATGCACCAAAAAACACAGTTGAAGATGATGGTACAAATACATTGATCCATGACACATTTAGTGGCGCAACTAATCATGATGATCAAGATGACTTTGATGATGTTCATGATTTACCTGTACTTGAGAAGGCATACGAGCCCCTTTATGAAGGCTCCCAAACAACTCTTCTCTCTGTTGTATTGTTGCTATTGAACTTGAAGGTTATGAATGGTTTATCAAACATAGCAATCTCACGGATATTAAGGTATGTCATTGGAAGTGTATGAATGAGATAAACAAATTAACAATGCATCTACACTTCTAAATAAGACATTGCATCAAAAATTCAATGATTTAAACTATTTTAAACACAGGAACCTTTAGAAATCTGTCCTATTGCTCTCTAACTCTAAAGATTTCTTTAAATCTACTTTTCTCTCAGATTTAAATAAGCTAATAGATTGTTGAAATGACACTTAAAGAATGAGAATTAAACTATCATGATTCCTAAATGCAACTAAGATGATTCTTCAGTAAAACTTATGAGAAAGAAACTACTGTAAACAACCATGACTGTGAATGTTAAATGCTTGATTGCTTGATGATTGCTTGAATGCTTGATCACCTGGAATACCTGCAGAGTAAGATTGCACAAATTATGATCATTTTCTTGTAGCCAGAAACCTGTATTTATAGATTTCACGACACACATTTGTGAAGGGGTACAGGATAAAAGGCTGGGATTCAATCTGGAGAATTAAATGGTATGAGATGAGAAGGTGGAGCTGATCATGGAGGATTGTTCCTCCCCATGAAAACACCAGGCAAGATGAGAGGAAAGATTTGAGGCAGAAGATTGAGAGGATTTCTTGCAGGTTTGTCTCCGAGGCTCTTCCCGTGAATGATAATTGAATTAATTAGATTTAAAAAAATCTAATTTTATTGGTGAGTGAATAGAGGGATATGATTTATGCATTAATTTAAATATTTTTGGTTTATTTAAATTTAGCAAAAGAGGATTAAATAATTTAATAAAATCATTATAGAGTTGTTTAGAATTAAAATAGAAGGAATATGTTAATTAAATTAAAGATTTAAGGATATCTTTATTTAATTAAAAAGAAATGTGATCAGATAATTAAATAATATCAACTATTGAAGCTGTGTATTTAATTTAAGATAGAATTTAATGGATAAAGTATAAAAGAAATAATAATGATAATATTAAATAAAAATAAAGTATTTAATTTTGTTTATTTAAATTAAGAGGAAATATAATATGATAAAATAGAAGATTAAGCATAGACTTATATAATAAAACGGCTCTATTTATTTACTAGAGTAGATAATTTAAGATTAATTAATCAAATAGGTCATATTTGAATTAATTAGCTTCTCGGACAAAAGACTTTTTAAGGTGTCTGCATGCCTGTTTGAGTAGTGTGTTTGCATTGCTTCAAAGAACCCTCTCGGTGCCCGTGTTGTTGAAAGTTAAAAATATGCCACCTGATGCACTTCGAGAAGTTGGATTTTGAAATGATAGCGATATATGCCCCATGGAGATAAATTGATGAGTGCAATTTTTTATGATTTTTTTTAAATTGAATTTTTTATGATGATTTGATAGAGTTTGATGATGATTTGATGAACAAGCAATGATGAAACAATTTATCTCCTGATAAAATTGTGCAAAGTTGCCCCACTGATAGATAATAATTATTTTCGCAGGAGGAAATTAAATAGATCCCACAAAAAAAATTCCACAAAAAGAACCTATAAAAGTTAAAAAGGTCATTTTCAAAAGTCATTTGTGCATTTGACTTTGAGAAACTTGTGATAGAGACCTTTAGAGTGCTAGGAGTAGCAGGATGCCAATCCCGTACCACACCCACCGACTCGAGCGTGTGCGATGTCACTAGCGTCCGGCCGACTATGGACCTCTGGTACGTACCCCAAAGCCTCCTCGTAATTCGTGCTTGTACCTTTTGTTTATTTTTTTGAATTTTTACTGTTTTAGCGCCCAACCCGTGCGGAATAGCACGTCAGTCATCTGTTTTAGCACACGAGAGTTTTAGCGCGGCAGCAAAATTCTGTAGTGCATCACTAGGATAGTGTAGCGCGTCAAAAAATTTAGCGCTTTAGGTAGATTCTATAGCGTGCAATAGGTCTGTTTTAGCGCCCCACCAGAAATAGCGCTCCCAAGCTCTGTTATAGCACACCAACTAGATAGCATAGCACCCCACTAGTTTTAGCGCCCCAACCAAATCTTTCAGCGCGACAGCCAAAAACTATAGCACCTCAAAAATATTAGCGCGCCGTTCACCTGTTTTAGCGTGTGGAAAAACAGATTGATGAAAAATTGTGAATTTTGATTTTTAATTCGTCGATTTGTTGTTCACTCCATCCATTTTAGTTTGATCTGACTAAATAAATGGTAAATGATCTCATGATAAGCGAGATCCACTGATTGATTGATAATAATTACCCTCATGATAGGCAAGGAATAATTAAAAATTTTGAGGGAATGAACCTGATTGATAGATGAGGGTTCATTCTTGATAGATTGATCGTTTGATAGGTAAAGCACAATTTTAGAAATTGATGACCTCATGATAGGTGATGGTTAAAATAAATGATATTTGATATTCTGATGATAACGTATTGATCTGTAAAATGTTTCTATGATAACAGGAGCATTTAGATGTTATCCAGGTGTGAGAGCAGTTCCCCTGGCCTTTTGATATGATACCACGACTTTCACCGGATGAGAGGCAGCATATTATCGATTGCAGTTTAGCATCATTATTGGACATGCCCCATATTAGACTTAATAGGGGTCTACTGACAACTTTAGTAGAGCGATGGCATAGTGACCACAACACCTTCCATTTACCTACTGGCGAGATGACCGTGACGCCAGAGGATGTATGGTGTATCCTTTGCATTCCTTTTGTTGGTGAGATTGTTGTGCATGATTCAGAGGAGCGGGGTGGGATAGATTCCATTCAGAAAGTTTTTCAGGATCCTCATATTGCGGGAGTTTGGATCCCCTGGGTAGAGATGTATAATTCATATGCTCCACTTCCTTCAGTTTTGGCAAGCTTTATTGGTGGATTCCTTTGTCCTGATAAGAGGTCAAAGGGTCTATCTCTTGGATGGGGTCGGGTATTAGAGGGTATGGTGGTACATAGGATGAGATATGCTTGGGGCATGTGTATGCTTGCTCAGTTATATCATGATTTACACTGGATCGTGTACCTAGGAGGTAGCAGTTTATCAGCAGGAGCTACACTTCTTTAGGTATGGGCATGGGAGCATATTGTTGTCACGTGTCCTAAGCCGGTGTTATCGAGACCAGCGATGAGACCCTATGTGTTCCGTTACAGAGGCAGGCCTACCCAACATATGATGGGTAAGCTAGATTATTGGAGACGGGTTCTTGATGATGTGGAGACAGTGATCTGGAGTCCCTATTTAGATTGTGATGATTGGGATGAGGATGATATCGAGTTGGGATATTTGGCTGACTCGATGTATTTGATCAGGAAGAGCTCCAAGATTTTGGAGCGATTCTTGATTCATCGTGTCTACAAGCAGTATGGGATTGTTCAATGTATGCCACAAGGAGTAGCGCATTATGGATGACGACGGATAGATGCCAGTGATTGGGGTCCATGCTTGCCTTATGAGGCACTTATTGAGGGTTATCATCCTCTTCAGCGATTAGCATGGGATATGCGGCGAGACATTGTTGAGGCACCCATTACTCCCGATTATGGACAGTATTTAGCTCTACACCCACCTCCTCGTATTACCATTCCAGATGAGCCAGCACTAGCACCATCACCAGCACCAGCAACAACACCAGCAGCTGCAAGGGGTGGTCACAGTGGTCACAGACGGAGGAGGGAGGAGGATGTAGATGTTGATGTGGAAAGTAGTGATGAGAGTGATAGCGATGATAGTAATGATGATAGTGATGATGACAATGGAGATGATGGCGGAGATGAGGGGAGACCGAGCGTAGTAGGTACCTCAGAGCCTTCGATGAGTGCACCTCATAAGAGGTAGGCAGTTGCTCCCTCTCCAGCAGAGTGATCAGAGGTTGCTGGTTTGCATGTTGAGGTTCTGACTTTACAGGGACAGCTAGCACAAGTGCAGGGATTATTAGCACAGACTCAAACGTAGATGCAAGCACAGCTAGCTACTGCACAGACACAGATTACCTCTCTGATTGGTGAGAGAGATGAGGCCAGACAGGTAGCAAAGACAGCACAGGCTTAGCTAGCAGGTGTACGAGCACAGTTGACCACTGCGTAGGCACAGATTACATCCTTGACTGTAGAGCGAGATACTACCAGACAGGCAGCAGCGACAGCACAGGCTACTTCAGAGAGATTGCAGAGAGTGGCTGATGGGACCTCTGTGGCAGATTACATGCGAGAGGCTATGCAGGCAGGTGCAGAGATTGAGTTCTATAGGAGTCGATATCATGAGCTTTGCCCCCCAAGAGCAGAGAGTCAGTTATGCCCAGTCCTGCTCAGAGAGGACTCGTTCAAGGACAGTGAGCAGAGGTGTGACACAGCCTCTCCCGAGAGATCCTGGGGCAGCCGGTGGTGGTGGTGATACTGGTGCGAGACCTGCTCCCTCTAGTGCGAGCACTACTTGAAGTCATATGTGTATCTTTTGATGTATTTCACAAGATGTATACAACCATATTTTTTTGATATGATGTTATCCTCATCCTTTTTAGACTTCATTGTATACTTGACATTTGATGAGATATATATGTGCAGTGGGTTTGATTAATCTATGATGTGTTCTACATGATTTATGTGATGGATGCATTTTAATTTTTATGTTTTATGATGATTATTATACTAGATGGGATAGATGCATTTATGATGATGTGATATGATATTGATGATGTATGTATTTTCTAATGAAATGCAATGTATGATATGTAAAATGAGATGTAGATGAATGATGTATGTATGATCTAATGAAATACAATGTATGATATGTAAAATGAGATGTAAATGAATGATGTATGTATGATCTAATGAAATGCAATGGATGATATGTCAAATGAGATGTAAATGAATGATGTATGTATGATCTAATGAAATGCAATGGATGATGGTGTCAAATGAGATGTAAATGAACGATGTATAAGGATCTAATGAAAATGCAATGGATGATATGTCAAATGAGATGTAAAATGAATGTTGTATGTATATGTGAAATATATGATGAGATTGTAAAAGCCTTCTATATGTATGCAATGAATGATGATTTTGGCAACCACATGATAAATGACAATGTGATGAGATGTAACATGATAAATATAATGAATGATGAAACATAACATGTATATGATATCACAAACAGATGTTTATTGTGAAATTTATGATGAGATGAAGAAATGATTTCTATATGTATGCCATTATGAAAATTGTATGTGTCAAGTATACTCAATCTTTAATAAGAAAAGATAACATTTATTTGCAAATTAATCTTTGTAACTTGTGTAACCAATACTCTGCAGATGTATTATTATGAATGCAATCTATTTTTATCATGCAAACCTATTTTATCAATGCAAACTTAAGTGTCATTTCAACAATCTTTTCATTTTGCTTTGTATCATCACTGAGCTTTTAAAAATGTTGAAAGAAAATACAAGCATCAATGATATGAGATAGACCAATGATGACCTGAGTATTTCTTTCATGATATTTGATATTGCAAGCTAACACAAGCATCAAGGTATAATTTGAACCGAGATGACCGGGAGCATTTTTAAGTGAAATGACAAGAATTAATCATATCTTATGAACTTAATGTCATCCATGATACTTGGTAGAGCACTTCTCGTGACAATTCACAGAATAATAATGACTAACTCGTAAACAACAAACAAAGAAAAGGTATCATTCTCCTTCCTTGCTTCTCTAGTTTAATACACTCCAGCTAGGAACGATACATGATACAAGCAAAATACAACACCAAATTCTACTTCTAATGTATTTTCAAATCATTATCTCGATTAGATCATCAATGTTGAAATGCGTGTGCTGATGTTTGCATGATATTCTCAGACGTTTGACCAAAGAACTAACCTAAAGACCTATCCTAGGGGCCTTGGGGACTGATCAAAGATTAGTCTTTCCTACATTATGTACGCAGAGATCACGTAGTTCGACTGATACAAACTCTATTTTTTTTGTGTTTTGCGATTTTTGAATGTTTTTGTTTTGATTTTCATGGATTGTCTGATTTTTTTGGATTTTGACAAATTTTCTGATGTTTTTGGTTGCTTTTCAAGTATCGCCACTCGGTGTTGTCATGTTTGATTGTCTCCCTATTTAAGCTGAAAGTCCATTGTACCAAATAACTCTAGGACGTTTCCCCCAAGCTAGGGTAGGACATGATATCCCTGCTATGATATGGATAGTGATAATAATTATCTCAAATGATAGATGGAAATGATATGAAAGGAAACAATTGTAACAAAACTATACCCAATAGATAGAAGAGCTGATGAAAATCACAAGTAGTGCCTATTTGCTAGGTTTTCATCACTTGTTTTTATTGTGTCCTCCTTTTTGTATTTTTATTTTTATTTTGTTTTTTCCTTTTTTTGTCATCATGACACCTATTTGCTAGGTTTTCATCAAGACAACCTTATCGACCGTGCACTAGGTATCCTCAAGTATAGAATCGCCTGAGATGGATGTTGTTCATGGGCTCCTCCAACATATCTCCTTCTGGTGTAGATAGTCGGTATGCTCCTGATCCATAGACTGATATAATGACATAAGGCCCTATCCAGTTAGGTTCAAACTTTCCCTTATTTTCTCTATCTGCTTGATTTCTAGGGTTTTCCTGTAGGACCAAGTCTCCGATCTGGAAGACTCTAGGCTTAACCCTATGATTATAGTTCCTAGACATTCTTTGTTGATAGGTTGTCAAATGATTGACAGCTTGTTGTCGACATTCATCAAGTAGCTCTAATTCTTGAAGTCTAGAGATCCTGTAATCCTCATCTGAAATGAGTCCTTTTAGTGAAACTCGAAGGGATGGAATTTCTACCTCGATAGGTAATATTGCCTCTGATCCATAGACAAGAGCATATGGTGTAGCTCCTGTTGGTGTTCTGATGCTAGTCCTGTAAGCCCAAAGAGCAGGGTTAAGCTGAACGTGCCAATCACGCCCTACCTCATTTACAGTCTTCTTGAGAATCTTTAGGATTGTTTTGTTTGAAGCTTCTGCCTGTCCATTACCTTGAGGGTAATAAGGGGTTGAAAAGCGATGTTGGATGTGGAACTTTTCACACAACTCTTGGAAATCTTGGTTCTTGAAAGGCTTGCCATTATCAGTGATGATCGACTGGGGTATCCCATATCTACAAATGAGATAATTAAGTATGAAGGATGATATCTGCTTCCCAGTGATTGTGGTCAAGGGAACTGCCTCTACCCATTTTGTGAAATATTATGTTGCTATGATAATGAACTTATGTCCATTAGATGAAGATGGGTTGATTTTCCCTACCAAGTCCAATCCCCACTGACAAAACGGCCATGTAGATGCGAATGGATGGAGCTCCTATTCTGGTGCATGTATAAGATTGCCATGAATCTGACATTTTTGACATCTCTTAACAAACTGGTAAGATTCTTGCTCCATGTGCGGCCAGTAATATCCCAAACGAAGGAGTTTCTTGGCTAAAGATAATCTGCTTGAATGTGTGCCATAAATTCCTTCATGGACCTCATGTAAAGCAGAAGCAGATTCGTTATGTTCCAAACAACACAAAAGAGTACCATCTAGGCCCCGACAATAAAGGGTGTTAGCAATAATGGTATGTTTGGCGGATTGGCATATGAAGTTGCGCTTTTGGTTGCGAGAAATATCTAGCGGTAAGATATTATCTTTTAGGTAAGTATAAATGTCTTCGTAAATGGAAGATTGGGCACTATCCAAAAGGCTTATGGTTTGGGATTTGGGGTTTGCATATGCAAGATTTGATACTTGTTCCACAATAAATTGATAATGATCTTGCGTTTCTGGCATTTGTAAAAGAGATGCTATTGTGGCCATGGCATCTACTGCTTTATTCTCTGATCTTGGTATATGCTCAAATTTGATATCTATGAAGTATTTCCTTAGATCATCTACCAGTCTCTTGTATAAATTTAATGTGTCATCCTTAGTTTGGTAATCATTGTTGACTTGATAGATGATTAACTGAGAGTCTCCATACACCTGTAGCTCTGTGATTCTCCAGTCAATAGCTACTTTAATTCCAATGATTAAAGCTTCATATTCTGCCACATTGTTAGTGCAACAGAAGGTAAGCCTATAAGATCATGGAATTGTGTGCCCAAGAGGTGTGACAAATAAAATTCCTGCCCCTGATCCATGTTGTGTGTAGGATCCATCGAAGTAGAGTTGCCATGGTTGTGTTGTAACATTGAGGATATCTGCATCAGGAAATTCCATGGTCATAGGATGACTGTCTGAAAATGGAGCTTCTGCTAATTGGTCAACAATGACTTGTCCTTTGATAGCTCACCTTTCAACATACTGAATGTCAAACTCACTGAGGAGCATGACCCACTTTGCCAACCTTCCTATTAAAGCTACTTTTCTCAGTAAATACTTGAGGGGATCAATTTTTGCAACGAGCTTGATAGTGTGAGTGAGCATATAGTGTTGCAATTGTTGTGTTGCAAATACTACTGCTAAGCATGATTTTTTGATGAAGGTGTAATTTACTTCATGTCCATTGAGTGTCCTATTGATATAGTATATTGCATGTTCCTTCCCTTCTCTATCCTCTTGTGCCAGCACGGCTCCTAAAGAGATATCTATTGTTTGGATATATAGCAACAATGGCTTGTCTTCAATGGGTGGTACCAAGATTGGCGGTGTCATCAAATAATGCTTGATTTGATTGAAAGTACTCTCACACTGTTCATCCCATTTAAAAGATACATTTTTATGCAAAAGATGGTTGAATGGATGACACCGATCTGCTAGTTGAGAGATGAATCTTCTGATGGATTGTAGTCGGCCTTGTAGAGATCTCAATGTGTTGATATTCTTAGGAGGTGGCATTTCCATAATGGCTTTAACTTTTGCTGGATCTACTTCAATTCCCTTTGTAGAAACTATGTATCCAAGGAGTTTTGTTGATGTTACTCCAAAGACACATTTCTTGGGATTTAATCTGACTTTAAATTTCTCCAACCTGTCAAATATTTTTCCAAGTATCTCTAGATGTCCTTCTTTGGTGTAAGATTTGGCTAAAATGTCATCCACATAGCCCTCCATGAAGGTGTGCATCATTTCATGGAAGATTGTTGTCATAGCTCGCTGGTATGTAGCTCCTGCATTCTTTAACCCAAAAGGCGTGACGTTCCAGCAAAAGGTGCCCCATGGACATGTAAATGTTGTCTTTTCTTGGTCCTCAGGAGCTATTTTGATCTGATTGTATCCTGAAAATCCATCCATGAGTGATAGCATTTGGTGGCCAGCTATTAAATCTACAATCATGTCTATGTTTGGCAAAGGAAAATCATCATTTGGACATGCTCTATTTAAATCTCTGAAATCTGTGCATATTCTGATGGTGTGATCTGGTTTTGAAATAGGTACAATGTTGGATATCCATTTAGCATAATCAATAGATCTGATAAATTCAGCATCTAGTAGTTTCTTCAAATCATTTTTGACCAATAATGCAACATGTGGATGCATCTTTCTCAGTTTCTGTTTTACTGGTTTAGTGCTAGCTGGTAAAGATAAGTGATGCATAATAAGATCTGTGTCTAAGCCTGGCATGTCAGAGTATGACCAAGCAAAATTGATGCATCATTCTTCAAAGAATTTGATAAAATATGGCTTTTCTGTATCTGTCATGGATGCTGCCAGGTGTAGTATTCTTACTTTCTCTGCTATGCCAATATGAATAGACTGTGTG
This sequence comes from Sequoia sempervirens, assembly GCA_007258455.2. NCBI lineage: Eukaryota > Viridiplantae > Streptophyta > Pinopsida > Cupressales > Cupressaceae > Sequoia > Sequoia sempervirens. The sequence continues at coordinate 6,721 of VDFB02134061.1, read as the reverse complement.
GGTTCTACCAACACTGATGATCTTTCATGGTAATGTTGTGGGAGGATTTCAAGCCTTCCATCCTTTGGCACCTCAATGAGGTTTTCACCATTGGATGTGTTCTTTGTTTTTACTATTTTAGGATCTAATACTGCCATAGAATGGTTTTCACCATTAGATCCATTATTTATCTCCATACTTTTGCAACTGGAAGGCTTGGCACCCTCTTGCCTAAAAGCATCATTAAAAGAACCATTAGTAGAACAAGTATTGGATTTTGCACAGCAAAGGTAGTTAATAATAGCGGAGTCATTGTCAAAAATAGGGAGATTGAGGGGTTGTTTGGGTTCCCACTCGATAAGCTCGGGATGCAGTAAAGGAAATGAATCATTAGATGGGTTGAGGTCAGCGTTTGTGAAAGCTCAGATGGAAATGTCATCAAAGTTGTTAGTGGTTATGTCGAGGCCTATGAAGGTATTTTCTTCTACATCATTTATCTCACTTGATGTCTGTTCATCTTCACTTGAGTCATTGAAATTTTGTGTTTCAAAGACAATAGGATTAAAACTCGAGCTTTGACCCTCCTCACGTTTGGGGGTATACTTTTTGATAACATCAATCTGAATATCTTCATAGGAGACATCTGATAAGTTGTCCCACTCATATTCATTTGAATCTGTTTCAGAGTTATCTCTCATTTGAAGAATACACTCCATAGTTCTATTGGTGAGTTTTGCTCGTGCTTCTTCTGTGTATCCTAGTCCAGTTCTGCCATTTTGTTGAAGTGTTAAAGGTTGGGTTGGTGTTGTTGTGCCTTGTTCCCTTGATTCAAGAGAGTCGTGTCCTTCTGTATATCCTAGCCCATTTGTGTTATTATGCTAAACTGTGAGAACTTGGATTGGTTATGTTACACTTTGTCCCCCTCGTTCAAGAGGTCCTTGTCCTGTTGTATATCCTAGTCCAGTTTTATCCTTATGTTGGAGCATGAGTGGTTGGATTGGTTCTGTTATGCCTTGTTTCTTTAACCCAAGAGGTCCATGTCCTGAATACCCCATCTTCTCCAAAATAGTTTTTCCCTTTCCATATTGATTTGTCTCTATGATATCACTCGTGGAAGTGGAAGCTTCCTTATCTTCTGATTCTTCATCTAAGTTTCTAGCCTTCACAAATCTGCCATCTAATGTCGTTGTAGATTGTGCTGATTCTTGTGTGGTTGTAGATGGTTGTCCATATGTTTTTAAGGAGGGTAACATCTGTGATAGATGGAAAGAGTGTCTGACACCATATTCACCCACTCCTTTGTCACTTAACTGTACTTTGTTGGTGAATTGGTGTGAGAGTGAAGCCAATTGTTCTTCAACATTTGAAGGATTAGATTGTGCCATCTTGATCTCTTGTGATTTTTGTTGTTTTGGAAGCCACTTTGATATGAAGCTTTGTTGTTTCTCACCATTAGATGAATCTGATGTGCTAACTTCTCTGTTGTGAGGTATTAATGTATCCTGAGATGTTTTCAATGTATGGCAAGCTTGGGTGCCATTATAGTTTGTTGTGATTGTTACCTCCTGTCCATTGATGGGAAATTTCAGACATTGATGATAGGTGGAAGATACTACTTGCATATCATGAATCTAAGGACATCCCAACAGTATGTTGTATGTCAGTTCCCTATCTAAGACTTGACAAACCACATTTTGGGCAATAGGTCCCACTTGAATGGGTAATATGATCAATCCTTTAGAGGATCTTTCTTCCTCATCATATGCTTTGATTGTGATTTTTCTTCTTGTATCAATGGCTTCATCTGAGTATCCTAGTGCATGAATCAACTTTAAGGTACAAATATTTAAACCAGCCCCTCCATCTATCAGGACACACTTTACATGGTGTTTATGGATGAGGACTTCAATGTGAAGGGCATAATTATGTGGATGGGTGAGTGATACATCATCATGTTCGGAAAATGAAAGGCAATGAGGTGTAGATAGATGTCCCACCATAGCTTGAAATTGACATACATCCAAATTGTTAGGTACCGTGGTTGATACAAGAGCTTGCTCAAGAACCTCTTTGTGTGATGGGGAGATCTTTAGAAGTTCTAAGATAGATATTTGCACCGGTATTTTCTGTAATTGATCAATGAGATTATATTGATTGGAGGGAGGATCCACAGATTGGGATGATAATGATGCTCCTTTCAATATAACTTTGGATTGTGTCCTTGTTGTGGCATTAACTGGTTGGTACTCTTGTTTCCCTTTGATTGTGATTACATTAATTTGGTTTTCAGATTTGTCCATATGTTGTACCAAATTAGTAGGTGTAATGTCATTGTTTCGATTGATTTGATTGCATAACTCCTCATCCTCCTTGGCAACGGAAAGACAAAGGATCGTTGTGTCATAAACATAACCAACATTCTTATCTTTGTTGTTTGTGGAAGAGGATTCTCCCTTCTGATAATTGGGTAGAGTATTTTTGAATGTTGTATGATCTTTGTTTGTTTGGTGCCCCTCTACAAATACTTTCTTTTGTTCTATAAGGTCTTGTACCGCATGTTTTAACAGCCAACAATTTTCAGTCATGTGGCCTTTATTTTGATGGTAGTTACAATAATGTGAGTCATTCCACCATGATGGTTTGACTTGAGGGTCCCAATTCCTATCCTCTTGTACTTGAATAAGTTTTTCATCTAAAAGTTCTTTGAGAACTGATTCCAATGATTTCCCTAATGGCATGAATTTTTGTTTATTGGATGGTCGTTGGAATGATTAGGTTTTTGTTTCTCCATTGTTTTGATTATTTCCTTGATCACTACTTTGTTTGACATTAGAATCATTGTTTTGTTTGTTTGTAGTGGTTGGCGTCAAGGTGAATACTGGTTTGCATGTGTGTGTATCAATTATGGTATCAATATTCTTATTCTTTTGCCAAAATCTTGGCTTTTCATTGTTGTTGTTAGAGGAATTGCTATTGTTTGAACCTTCAATGAAGTGTTTGATTGTTCCTCTTTTGATTAGAGCCTCTTTGATTTTGAGCCCCTTTTCGATAACTTGTTCAAATGTAGATGGACATTGCAAGTCCAATCTATAATTCATTTCATCCACTAGGTAATCAATGAACATCTCTATCTTCTCTTCTTCAGGAATAGATCTAGGGTATTTAGCAAGTAGCCTTCTCCATCGTTGGAGAAAGGAAAGAAACTTTTCACCCTTTGCTTGTTTGGTGTTGTAGAGTTCTTTTAGGGTCACCTCGTGTTGAATGTTGAATGAGAAGTGCGTTATGAACCTATTGATCAGTTCTTCAAAAGATTGGATCCCGGGTTCCATTTTAGAGAACCACTCCATGCAAGTGTTTCCTAAGCTTCTTGGAAACAATCGTAGTAAGTAAGAGTCCTCGTGTGCGAACTCTATGCTCATGGTTCTAAATTCCCGTACGTGATCAAATGGATCGGTTCTTCCATTGTATTTGTTGTACGTCGGGTATTCACAATACCGTGGAAATGGTATCATGTTAATGCTTTGGTCAAATGGATAAGGGAAAATATCCTATAAGGAATATCTTTTTGTTGGCCCTTGTTGGATGTTTTGGAACTGTAGTTGTAATTGTTGCATTTGTCTTATCAAAGCATCTACTTGATTTAGATTTTCCATACTAGTTGCCTTAGGTGTAGTCGTTTCCTTGAGTTGGTTGACATCAAAGTCTTTAGGAAGCTTAGCACCTTTGTCAGCTAATAACAAAAGATACTTTTCCATATCTTGCTCTAACATCTTTTCCATAAATTTATGGAAATGAGGGCCTTGTTGAACTTTCTCGATTTCTTCTGCAGTTATTTCTTTCTCTTGTGAATTAGTGAGAGGATCAGTGTTGCTGTATCGTCCCCAAGGGTTTTCTTCAGCCATGGCTGCTATTCTTTCATTTTCTTCTTCTTGTTGTTTTTGATATGCTGATCGTGTGAAAATAGGCATACAAACTTTTTACTCTAGACTTTGATCTTGGATTTTTGATTTGATAAGTGTCATTTTTAACGAAGTTTTTGATAGAACTACATTAAAAATATGATTTAGTTGTGTCTAGTTTCGTGATGAAAGGATGATAAAAATCCTTGATAGGGAAATTTTGACACAAAAATCTCAGATTAGTGATGATTGATAAGGACACTTTGCAAGATATTTCAAGACCTAGGCGTAATAGTAAAGTTTTCCTTTTGTATGATTCAAGTGTTTTGGACTATGGAAAAAAATGTTTTGGATTGATGAAAACCTTGTTTTTGATGTTGGCAATCTCACAAACTGTCCTACTAACTCTCTATTTTTCTGACTTTCTGGAGCGCTAAAACAGAGGTCTGAAGCACTAAAACAGAGCTACGATGCACTAAAACAGAGCCACTATGTGCTAAGACAGAGATACTACGCGCTAAAACAGAGTCGCAATGTGCTAAAATAGAGCCACGACGCGCTAAGACAGAGCCACGACGCGCTAAAACAGAGCCACTACGTGCTAAAACAAAGCCACTACGCGCTAAGACAGAGCCACTACGTGCTAAGACAGAGCCACTACGCGCTAAGACAAAGCCATTATGCACTAAAACAGAGCCACAACGTGCTAAAACAAAGCTACGACGTGCTACAAAATGTTTCTGGGGCGCTACAGGAAACTATCTTACTCTATGAAATTCACTTGGTCTTGTATCGTATTGTATGGCCGGTTGTGGGATGTATTATGGACGAATTCGTTGACTATGATTGTGGTGTTGCCTAAGAGCCCTTCTTTGATAAAATGCTTGTGAATCTAAGGGAGCTACAGTATAGTCATCCGTATAACCTCTAGAGAAATCGTGATATCTATGAATAAAGGTCCTATGTTAGAGTAGAACTTTTCTGCTTTGATATAAAAATTGTTGCTTTCTCAAGAGTTGTTTGTATGTAAGTGTTTTCTTTGGTTTTCTAATTCGTTTGACAAGAGATTTCTTGAAAAATTTGGTGGATACCCAATCTTGAATCATGAGAATTTCACAAGTGTTTGATTTGAAGATTTTTGTGATGATATTATCTGAATTTAATGAAGGAAAACACGGCAAGCAAGAATAGAATAGTTGATTTAAAATTCTAGAATCTAAACAGGTAGTGTATGTTCTAAGAACCAAACATGATTCTTGATTTTCACTAGTTTGATAACAAAATAAGACAATTCAAACAGACTCACTCCTAGAGACAAAAGGTCATCGTTATATACTCGAACGGCCCACAGCTTGGAATTGCGTCGACTCACACAGCCATGTCACCCCCTAGAGGGTGCTCGTGTTTTTGTCTTTTCTAGGTGCGTACTCAGAGTGACGGAAGTGGATACCGGATCCCCTGAGCAAACAGTCCTTGGCAATTATATGGTGAGTGCTCGAGGGTAGATTCTTCCTCGCCCCTGCACCGCCGAGTATTACAATGTTCGGGAACTGACAAGCGTGCTTCTATTTCTAGGTTCTTAGATAGGGTTTCCATTCAGAGCGGCAAATGGATAAACTCCCTCGAGAGACCTCCCAATCTTTAGAACAAATATTTTGGGGATGGTTATCCTGCACACTTCCGTTGAAAGAGGGTTTCCCCAAATTCACATAAATTTTAAAGTGGGTTGGAATGCCATGGCTTTTGGCTGTCCCCACTCAGGTCGTTCCCGTAGGGTGAGTACTTTTTCCCACTACGATAGGCCTGTCTAAAGGTTTTAATGAAAGCTTGAAAATGCACAAAGTAAAAGTGAGTCTGGTATTCTGATGCACCCAGTCAAGGGGAGAGCATAAACCTATCACCCAATCACAACAAAGAAGTTTGTTCACTTTTTAAAACCCAAAAGACAAATTAGCTAATCTATATGGAGATATTGCTCCATAAAAAGCATGATGTTCAATTTTAATCCCACAAGAAATAATGAAGTTTCTATCCTAGGATTGATCAATTTTTATTTGTTTTCTATCCTAGGATTGATAAATTTTTAACCCGTTTTCTGTCCTAGGATTGATAAATTTTAACCAAAAAGAGATTAAAGAATACAATCTAGCTGTGGATGCATCGGATCCAAATAAAAGATATTAAAAAAAAAGAACAAAGAGTTGAAGTGCTAAAACAGTGGATCGACGCGCTAAAACAGTTGAGCAGCGCACTAAAACAATTGAGCGGCGCGCTAAAACAGTTGAAAGGCGCACTAAAATAGTTGAGTGGTGCGCTAAAACAGTTGAGAGGCACACTAAAACAATTGTACGACACGCTATAGTTTTCCTCTGACGCGCTACAGAATCCAGCCGGCACGCTATAAAAAACCACGATTCTGCTAAAACAAACACGCCGATACCTATAAGACACTTTTCAGAAAAAATTTGTAGAATATGGGGTTAGGCCCCACAGTGGGTGCCAAACTGAAAGTGTATGAATGAGGTAAACAAATTAATATGCATCTACACTTCTAAATAAGACATTGTATCTAAGATTCAAAAGAATTTAAACTATTTTAAACACAGGAACCTTCAGAAATTTGTCCTATTGCTCTTTAACTTTAAAGATTTCTCTAATCTACTTTACTCTCAGATTTAAATAAGCTAATAGATTGTTGAAATGACACTTAAAGAATGAGAATTAAGCTATTATGATTCCTAAATGCAACTAAGATGATTCTATAGTAAAACTTATGAGAAAGAAACTACTGTAAACAACCATGATTGATGAACTAAAATCCTTGATTGCTTGATGATTGCTTC
>VDFB02134060.1:0-15625 GCA_007258455.2 Sequoia sempervirens | reverse complement strand
GGGAAGATTTGTGATCATATCAATCTTTACAGGATCTACTTGAATTCCTTTGTGGGAGATGTAGTGGCCAAGAACTACACCTTCCAGCATCATCATGAAGCACTTTTCACTATTTAAGGATAGATTTTGGTCTTCACATATCTATAGGACTCTCCTAAGATTTTCTAATGCATGATTGAAATTAGCACCATAGGTGGTAAAGTCATCCATGTAAATTTCCATGCAATCAAGAGAGATGTCTAAAAATATGTTGATGACTGCCCTCTGAAACATTGTAGGTGCATTGCATAAGCCAAATGGGAGTACTTCAAGTGCAGGCATGGGTCTCCCATGGACAGTAAAGGTGGTCTCCGGTCCTCCGTGCAATTTGATCCGGGTTGTTTCATAGAATCCAACTTAGAAAAAGAAAAGTATTGCTTTCCCCTACAAGTGACTCCAAAACTTGATCCATGAAAGGTAAGGGAAAATGGTCCTTTTTGGTGGCAGCATTGAGTTGCCTATAATCAACAAAAACTCACCATTTCCCTCCTTTCTAGGGCACATTCACTAATGGATACACCCACTGACTATCTAAAATGGGGTAGATAAATCCTACATCTAATAATTTCTATAGTTCCCCTTTCAGAATTTCTCTTAGTGCAGAGTTAATTCTTATTTGTGGCTACCTCACTTGGGTGCAATCATCTCTAATGTAAATTATGTGAGTGCAAATCTTAGGGTTCAATCCCTTCATATCATGATAGTCCCATGCAAATTCATACTGGTGGGTCCTCAATAATTTTTCCAATAACAACTGTTGTTGTTCACTAAGTTTTCTAGATTAACATTCAAATATTTTCCTTTTGACAATTTAACTTGTGTAGTCAACTCTATCATGGATGCTTCATTAATGCATGGTACCTTGAGTTCATATGGAAGCTATGTATGGGACATACCTGTTGCTGCAGGAAGTCTAGCTAGTGGAAGAGTGGTTGTAGGATGAGTGGCTACAAGAAGAATGTCAGCAGGAAAAGTGGCTACATGAAGAGAAATCAAAAGTGTCATGACTGGATCAGTAGAATGAGAAGATGATGCTTCCAATAATTCATGTTCATCTTGAAGTTGCATGAAGGAGCTTATGCCGAACATTATAAGCTATGCAACAAAATTAACTTCCTCGGCCTCTTTACTAGCATGTGGCCATACATGATTATCCTCATCATAAGATGGCTGAGTAGGAGGATAAAGAACAAACTTTTTGGTGCTCTTCCCATCAAAAATGGTCATGTCACCTGATTGGAATCCAATATATGCATCTGTAGTTGCTAACTATAGCCTTCCAAGAATAATGGGATACTCACCTAGTGTAGATTTAGGAGAAAGAATCACGAAGTCTACTGGGTAGTCCAAAGAGTCTAGAATTTCCACAAGGTCTTCCACTATACAATTAGGCTTAGCAGTAGAACTATCAGCAAGCTATAGGATAGTTGGATTAGATCTCATGCTTGCAACATTTAGTTGATGTAGGATGTCCTTAATCATTGCATTTATTGCTTCCCCTAAATCAATTAGAGCATTCTTTATTTGAATCCCATTAATAACAACTGCTACCACAATAATACCTGGGTCATTGTACTTGGGGTTAGTCACTTTCCCAAGCATGATGTTAGCCAACTATCCCACCACATTAATTTTTGTTGGGTCTTTCTTTTTCATGTATTGGTTCTCGAGGAATTCTTCTTCAATTGCCTTGACATAGATTGGGACATCCTTTATGGCTTGGAATATAGGTATTTGGGCACATATATGCTTCAGCTAATCCAAGATGTCAAAATTTGTGTCCTCTATTTCCTTCTTTTTCTTGGAAACTTCCAATATATGAGGAAATTGTGGTTCTTGTTCATTTTGCTTGATTGGGACTGGTTCAGGATTTTTAGGTGCACTTGGCTTAGTGGGATCATTCAAAGGTTCATCTTCCTATTCCATAGGAAGCTCAATGATAATGGGCTTGGAAGGGGTTGGTAAAGTAGTTTCTGAGTGAAAGTGAATGTCACTTATTCTCACAACATATGCAGGAAATTGATTTGAATCAACAAAGTATACATGTTGTTGTTGTGGTTTGTTATTTGGATTACATGTGGCTTGTGTTGGTAGGTGAGTAGGTTTAGGTGAATTTGAGCTTGAATTAGTAAGGGGAGGCATTATAGCAAGTTGTTGGGGTTGAGAAGGTGGTTGCATGTAGCTGGTTGTCTGAGTTGGCCATTGTTGTCCTCCTCTCCACTAATTTGTTTGCTACCAATTTCCTAGAGGTGGTTGCTAATGCCCTCAAAATTACTGCCAATTCCCTTGAGCTTGTTGCCACTGGAGTGGAAAATTTTGATGATTGGGCTAGCATTTGGAGGGTTAGCCCAAGGCTATGGTGGATATCCTCCATAATTGGTTGGATATGGGGGCTTCAATTGGTTACCAAATGAATAGGAATTGAAATATGGTACAACATAAGATAGTGGATCTAGTGGCATACCTTTTCTTGGAGCCCAAGGGATCCTTTAGTAGACTTGGTATTCTCTAATTTGGATTGGTTTGAATGTAGGTGGAATCTTCTTACTTTCAATATTAGATACCATTTTGTATCTACAGTCTTTCTTCTTTTTTCTGCAATGGGGTAATACTATACAAACATTGCCTTTTCCTCCTCTTGTATCTTCTTGGCTTGAAGTGTATCTAGCTGAGTAGCTAGATTGTTTATAATGTCTTGCTTGAAATTTTTTAGCAAGTGTGTGATATCCATCCTTGAAACTCCACTGGTAGATGACTTACCCATAGAGGATTGGTCAACTCTCCCTTGCTTTGAAGCTTCCCTAGAATAGTTTTGGCATATTTTCTTGATGTCTTCCCAAGGAACTTAGGTGATATCTCCTCCTGCCATCAGGTCCAAGACATCAGTGCAACTCTCATTAATTCCTATTAGGAAAAAAACTTTTGTGATTCTTTGCTGAGGGTATGGAGTGGAGATTTCTATAAAAAAACAAAAACCTTGAAATGCAATCCTCCAGGCTCTCATCTTCCTTTTGTCGCATCCTAAAAAATGTCATCTCCTCTCATGTCAGTGCCACTACAATATTACTTGTATTTCTCAAGTAAATTTGTCTTCATGTCCTCCAAGTGTCCACAATATCTCTACCCAGGTTCTTGAATCATCTCAATGTACCCTCTTTCAAGGTGGTAGGAAATAGCTTAAGCCTATGAGCATTAGTGGTATAATCATAACTCCTACAGAGTATATCAAATTCGAACAAGAAGGTATTAGGGTCTTCTATAACAAGTTCATAAAACTTAGGAGGGGAAAAAGAAGGGACATTTTTGAGATTTTCAAGTTCATTGTGATGGGAAATGGGGAAAGGAAAAGATGGTTAGTTAGGTTTGTTTCTATTTGTATCACCCATGACTTTTTGATGGATTTCCAAAGCAAGGTGATTCTCAAATTGATTTTAGGTCTTTAGAGGAAGCTTTAGAACTGGTTATATTAGGAAATGCATCAAAAAAGGGGTTTGGATCTTCTTATTCTTCATTCCTTGGTAGATTTGGAAGCTCTTCTAGCTAGAGTGGATAAGGATTGTTAGAAAGGAATATCTGATAAGCATCCTTTCTCCTTCCTCTATGCATGCAGTATCAATTCACTATCAACCAGCTCACACAAAGAAATGGTAAAGAATAAGTGGTGCCATTACTTCCCTCAAATATTTGGAAGCTCTTCTAGTTGGAGTGGATAAGGATTATTAGGATGGAATATCCTAGAAGCATCCCTTGTCCTTTCTCTATGCATGTGGTATCAACTCACTATCAACCAGCTCACACAAATAATTGGTATAGAATAAGGGGGGTCATTACTTCCCAAATGAGGGGTATGCTAAGAATAACTTTCAGAAATACAACAAGAAAACTATCAATGACTCCAAAGAAATTCCTAGTTTGAAACCATCCCTCACAACAATTCCAAAAATGTTGGCCTCCCATAATGATTTAACAACTAAGCCTTCACATATATGATTTAGAGCTTGGACATCTAAGCTAAATAACTATTTCAATCATCATGAAGGTGCATTTAACTTTTCAACCCAAAGACGTGAACTTAAAATGGGTCAAAATAGTATGTGCACTAAGAACCCGAAGTAGCCATTTTTATTCTATAGCTAAGAAAGACACAATGCTAAAAGAAAATTGCTTGGAAAGGAATAACATAAATGCTAAACATCAACCAAAAACTATACTAAGCTAAAATTCATGACATAAATGAAAATATGAGCAAAAAAACAAGAAACTACTCCAGGTCTACTTTGGCAGGAGGAATAGTCACAATGGAATTCTAGTGGCTGTAGGAATAGTCAGTGCTAGATTCTTAACTAATTATTGAACAAAAAGTAATAACTAGGCTAAAATAACCTAAAGGCTAGATTGCTCACCAAGTGGGCCCCCTTAGATGTGTATCCTCTAATACTAATGTAAACTTAGATAGTCAAACTTAGAACTTCATTTTATTCACTGGAATCAATGAGTACAAAAGAGTAGCATAACTGTATTGTTGAAACTTTAAGAATGCAAGTACATCATGAGATTGCACAACCTCCTAAGAAGGAGCATATGATCCTTATTTATAATACTAACTAAGCAAGGCAGTCAACTACATGAAGTAGGGGGATGTCATTTTAGGTAAAGTAGAGAAGTGGAGAGGCGGTTAGGTGCACAAGGAAGCTGGTCAGACGTTCCTGCCTCAATGCAGATTTAGCACAATAGTAATGCCTATATTCACTTAACATCAATAAAGACCATTACAAGGTGGTTACATTTTATTTACATTGGGAATCTCCTATTGTTGACCTCCTTTTCCCTTTGAATGATTCCCTTGTTGTACATTATGGTGCATGCCCAGTTGGTGGTGTCTTTTTCAATTTAGTATCCTCAAATTATATCTGCATGTAAATGTTAGTATGTAGAATAATTGCATATTTGTAACCACCTTAAATAATATTCATTAACCAAATAAAATATATATATAGATAGTCCATATAACATGACAATGTCATTAAATATTTTTAGAAATAAGATTAGGCCTAATGTCTATAGTTTTGAGGAAATATCATAAAAATATCAACACTTAACATCAAGGTCCATGACAACCTCATTAAATAAATCATAAATTCTACCCAAAATTAGACCACAAAATATACTCATTACCATCGCGGATGGAGGTCAAGCTATTATGGGGATTCTTTTCCAAGTTCTGTGAAACCTCATATTGAAGTCACTCATGGCCTCTTGCAGTGCTCTTTTGATGTTGATTAATTGATGTAGCAATAAGGAGTGATCTCCTTTTTTAGAGAAGTGTTCAAACAACCTCTCTCTGAGTTGAACCCAAGAGCAGATAGAACTGGAAGCCAAGGATCGATACCAATCTTTAGCTTCTCCTTTGAGTGAAGTGGCCAATAGCCTAAGAGAAATATTTTCCTCTACTATGCTATGTAGTCTCCATAGCTCTGCTATATCTTGGAGGTGTTTGGAGGGGTTTTTGAAGTCTTTTTTGAAATTTTTTGGAATAACCTTGAGGGAATTAATGGGTATAGTAGGCCATACATCTGGTGGAGTAGGTGGTTGTAGCAGACTACCACTATCCCATGTTACAAAATTTCTAGGAGCAAGGGTATCTATATGAGCCATGAAAAATAGACTCCTATGAATTGGGTATACTGGTATTCTGATTTGAAAAGTTCAACCATTAGGTGGGGTAGATAAAACTTTGGATCTTGGGCTCTTGCTTCTTTCCTTGTTGCTCCTTATAGGTGATACAGAACCTATAAATATTCTTCTCCTGAATATCGAGGTAGGTAATTAGGAGTTTAGATTCTAGGCATGAAATTTCTAGCTTCTTTCCTTGGCCTAATTATAGAAATATTTATGACTTCTAATTAGATGTTTGAAAATTTTTGGTCCCATTGGGTGCTCTAGAAAAAGAATTGTTGATCATCAAAGTTTGTAACTCTTCGTTAGCCTTATGGGAAATTTAGTGAGGGACTAATTTGTGCCTCACTGAATACCTCCACAATATTTTTAGAAAGTCAAATATTCTTTGAGTTGGAAGAAAAGGTAGAAGTAAATGTAAATATAAAACATCAAAATGGTGATACACCAAAGCTTTTACAACATAATTTCAAACTTCAATTCTTTTCCTATGAATGATATAATAGACACAGAATGCCACAACCCTTCATTGTTGGGAAGAGAACGAACACCAAGGGCTATGTAAAAGCACAATGTAGTCTTTCAAATATCCCCATAATAAGAACTCATTAAGGTTCGATCAACCAAAACAAAATCTCCAAAAGTTAGCAAAAATATCTAGAAATTGCAGAAACCCTTTCTCTTTTTAAAAAATAATATGGAAAAATAACAACCCTTAAAGAAAATGGAGAAGTTCAATAGACAATCCAATTTTTGAAAGCTATCATTAGGTCATAGAAGCCTACAACATGGAAATTGAAACTAATCAAACTATCAAATTAAGCTTAACACAGTGTTTTTATTAGGAACAAAAACATAAAGAAGGAACTTGACAAAGGCCATAACATGCACAGTTTCAAAGATTTCTTCCAAACAAATCATACTTAAATATCAAATGGACTTAAAAAAAAGGATGGATGCAAATCTGATGATAGTTTGAGTTAAAACAATATAACATGCTAGAGAATAGTAGTGTTCTATAAGATCAATGCCAAAGCTTCAACCGTAGAATCATCTAACAATGCATACATATTGGTGTCAAGAGAACCTATATCATGTCAAACATCTAAACAAGGATCAAGAGTAAACCATGACATAATACCAATCACACTCTAAACCAAGAGATGTTTCACACTCTAAACCAAGAATCAACATCTCTAGTGACATGAAGATAACAATTTCCAATGATGAATCATGTCATTTCTAAGAACTCTCAATGAACCATGATACTAAGATACACATGGAATTTTAGAAACCATCTCTTCCTTGAATATCATCCAAGTCAACACACATAACTAAAATACCAATCATACCAAGTAGAACCAATATCTTCAAGGAATGAAGATAGAAACATCATCAAACAATCAACAACCAATCCTACACCACCAAGTCTTCACTATCAAATGCTCAAACTGAAAATTTTAACCAAGAAGATGTAATCAACCTATTATGACATCGTGATCAAACTACATGCTACAAGTCCCAACAGTAGACTAATCAGGTACTCTAACCATCCATCCTCTAATCCCAATGCAACATATCAATACACAAATTATCATAGACAAGTCCAACTAACAAAATCTACATCAACAATTAGCCAATATCATGGATATAGACATTCCACATTTGATTCATCCCACTGAAACTGAATGGATGACCAACCCACATAACTACATAACTTGAATATCCATATAATGAAGCATGGAAACTCATCATCACACCAGTAACCTACAAAATGAGATATCAAATAATATAATATTATTTATGACATTAAGAATCAAACACCAAATCAACTGCAAATCTAATTTTCCAAAATATTTCTAGAAATGAGTAACCATATTCAAGGAACTAATCAAGCATGAAGGAGATAAGAATAAAACAAAACAAAACAACCACATACATGATCATATTACACCAATGCTTAAATATACCTACTTATCCATGATACCATAACCATAGACAACATTGTATCTATAATGGTCGATCATCCACACAAGACTCCAAGTATCTACTCATGTCAACCCATATACAAAAAATGAAAGCTAATTTGTATACTTATTACCATCAAAGTTGAAGTTTGAAAAATAATTTTAAACCTATACCAAGAATTACAAAACTAATAAACAATTGTACCATCATAAATATCATATAAAAACATGTACTCCATTGAGATTTTTCCTCTTGACTCATCTAGATGCTCATGCAATCATACACCGAATCTTAGGCACTTGCAAGTGATCAAATAAGTACAAACCATTATCTATAGCACAAACTAAAAATATGACTAATCCACTATGTAGTACCTTTTGTGTGCTCTACAACACCTTTTTAAAATTGAAAATTTGATTATGAAAAAATTATGCTAAAAAATATACAAGACAACATCTAAATTATGGGCTCCAAAATCTGATTAAAATAGCACAATCATAGAACCAAACCTAAACCACTCTATATTTCTTAGAACCACCTTTCCAATGAGTATAATAAGTCAAAAATCTAACATGTTGGGTAGAATTTATGCCCATTTGAAAAAAAACCTCTAGTCTACTTATAGGGTGCCAAGCTAGTGACACCCGGGTCGTCCACTACTAGCACCAATGCCCATAGTGACATCTTAATTGAAAATGGGTTGAAGAATTCAAGTTTTTATAAGTTTTGCTTAAAATTCTATAAACCCTGATAAATTTTAAATTGTTATAGGGAAGAATTTTTTAATAAAACTTTCAATGGGAGTAATTTTTAGTTTTTGTAGAGTATAAAAAAAAAATTAATATCTTTTTTCTTAGAAATTTCATGGTAGTATGACTAAATAGGGAGAAGGGATTTAAATATTTTTGTACTTTCCTAAAATGGCCAAAATAGGGAAAATTGTGTATGAATCTTCATTTGTGACCATTGTGTATCCAATGGTGAGGTCAATTTTGTCTCAAGAGGTCACCCATAAAATTTCCTCTACAAAACCCTCATTAAAAGCACATTCCAAGAAACCCTTTTGACCCAAAATTCACATAACTTAAATTTGTGATAAAACCAATAGATCTTGACAATACAAAAGATCATATTTGCATAATAGCACCTACAACATGTGTTCCATACCTTTTAATTGTTCAACTCTTTCCTTCATATCCATGGATTCAAATTTGCACCAAATCTACTCAAACATGGGTTATAATAAAAGCTTGGAAGCTTACACCTCCCATCAACCATCGAATCATTGATGCCACTTGTTTGGAAATAACACTTGAATATCCACAGTCTTAATCCATTTCCTACATAACCCCATGAGAGAAAAGTACACATGTAAGTAACCATAATACAAAAATACAATAAACAAGCCACAAGAGAACAAAAGATATACCCTAGGAAAACCCTCAATAGGGAAAAGCCCAACCTCCAAAAGAATCCATACTTCATCTATTATTCAGCAATAAAACATTAAAAGAGTTACAATGAATACCTCTAAGGATGAATCCTCTCCAATTCATCCTCTATCTTTCCAAGCATGAATCCACACATCCCATATCATGCTTCACATACACACTCATTAGAAAGACTCAATGATGATAGCCCACTCATCCAACCAACCTTAACCACTAAATGTTTTCTTTCCTTTATATACAAAAGCTCACACAAATACAACCAAGTGGTAAGATAAAACCATCTACCACATAACCATGCGAATACAAAACTAGTAACCCCTCATTTAGTATTGGATATTGACTTTTCACTTTATTAAGTAATAATACAGTATTATAATACAACATAAAGGGGTCCCTAAATAAACCCTATTGTGATTAACCATGCCTATTAGGTCCATCACAACTAAATAATTATTTACCAACAAAATTATAATATAAGATTTCAATAAATGGTGAAAATCACCATATCCAAAAATTTACCCCCATTATCTATTTGAAGAACCTTGAGTACTTTCTATTATTATTTTTTAGTAAGATATTTGAAATCTTGAAAAGATTCAAACCTTTTTTTATTTATGTTTAATGAAGTACACCCATGTAAAATATTATAAATCATCAATAAAGGTGAGAAAATATCTAACCTTTGTAAAATATGGATGGGGAAAAGACCCTAAAACATCATTGTGAACAACTTATAAAATTTGTGTTGCCCGCCATGATTTACCTTTGTCAAATTCTCTTATGTATGTTTTCCAAGTGTAAAACCTTAAAAAAAAAACCTTAAGAAAATTTAATCTTAAGTAATATTCCCTTGACCATATTACATTGACATATTTTTTCAAGATAGTGGTAGTTAAGATGGTGAAACGTCCCATGCCATAATTTGGTAACATCCCATCTAAATGAGTTAGTAGTGCTATTGATGAAATATTTGTGGAAAAAATGGAGAAGGTATATTATTTGGATTGGTGGTTTTCCTTGCCTATTGCTACAATTTTTTCTTTGAAATTTTCTTATCTCAACTGAATTTGGACAACAATGTACTTGCATTCCCTTCCCTAAATAAGTTATTTGATACATTCAAAGGAGATTAATTGATGGTGAAGTTACACTTAGAAAATTAAAAAATATTCCTCCTTCAACCTCAATAGACCCTCTCCCTTCTACCAATGCTAGAGTATGATCACCTAAGATGATTGTGGATATACTGGATGACTCTAAGGAGGGAAAGATAACCTATGATGAACCCATATGGTGTAAATTACTAGAGTATTAATCCATGATGAAGATGAATATGTAGAAACTAAGGTTTTTCTCTTAGTATTTTCTTGAGTTGATGAAGATAACTTGATAGAATTAGGTAGACCTATATTAATATTTTTGATAATTTCTTGTAGAGACACAATTGTTTTCCTCGTCCATTGATGCTCATTGCATTCAATAATTTTACAAAAGGCACATTTAACTCTATTATTACTTTGAGACAAGTGTTTGGAGTTGTCAAATTTTCCTTCTTTCTTAACTTCCTTGTCCTTTTTAGTGTTCTTCTCTCCTTTTTAAGTTTGTTATTTTTCATTGCATGCAAGTAGGGATTGAGGCTTCATAGCCTTCAAAGTTCCCACTTGAATTAAATTTTCTTTCTAAGGTTGTCAGTCATCAATGAATTTATCAAGTGTGGGCATTTACCATGAGGCTCTATGATCCCATTTAGTAGAGTAGAAAGTTGATAAAAACATAGAAAATTTTGGACCTAGCTTGGAATGTATAAAAAAGATTAATTGATTAGATTATTTCTTTTCAATTCAATAATATTTTAATTTCAACTTTAAAGATTTCAATTTAGTGAAGAAGTCTTGTAAAGTTGAAAAAATCCAAGGACTAAGACCTAGAAGAGTTGATTTTCCAACTATTGGATTCTAAGTTCATCAACTTTCTAAAATAGTTTTTTAGGATCTTCCCAAACTTAGTTATGTGTTCTCGATTGGATATTTTCAATTTCTTAACATGGAAAAACAATTTAGGAGATAAATTTAAACATAGTAAGTCAAATGCTTGATCACACTTATTGAAAAAAATTTCTTTGTCTTTAGTTGTTATAGGTTATTTCACCATTTTAATAGTTATGCAATATAAACCTTTGTTCTTAAGAAAAATAATTAATTTTATCTTGCAATAATGATAATATAAATTCGTTAGGGGCATTATAGTAATAGTAGACTCCGTTTTGTTAGAATTATATAGTTACTTTGTAAAAATGAAGAAATGAAGACTTTGGAAATATGTGTAGAAGTGATGGGAAAACACGGTACAAAAAATTACTACTTGAGGAAGTGTGTGAATTAACCACACACAATATACCCCTTTATTTTTTACCCCCCTTCCAATTTGGAACTTTGTAGGAGTGCTTGTAGCTAACCTTAAGAGGTATTAAATAACACTTTACATAATGAGTGTAATTTTATGCTCTTTGGATTCATAGAAAAAATATCCACTTTTCCAAAGCTAAAATAATGAGAAAAATTTATGGTAGTATGAATCTTTCCACCTATTACAAAATATTTTCCTTTGCAAAATAAAAACTTCAGATTTATAAAAAACCATTAGTGCAAAATTCAAGAAAAAGAGAGGAAAAATTTAGAAAGACTTAGTTTTCCATGGGCTAGAATAAACCAACAACTTAAATTCCATATGACTAGGGGCTTAATTTTAAGATAGGTCATAGCCTCTTATATTGAAATAATCCCTAGCATTTAGATAACCTTAGGAGGTTGCACAATATAGGAGTGAAAAATATCCTCAATATCAACACAAAATTTGTTCCCCTTACATAAACGGCCTGGGTGCAAAATCATGAGCTAACCTCACTAACTATGTGGAAAATCATGATAGAACCTCAAGGATGATGTGGAAAATTAGGATAGAACCTCATGACCTATAAAAAAAACCTTACAAACAAAAGTTGCAGCTTGCAAAAAATGTACTTCATAGGCTCAAAATAACAAATCTTAAGCATTATGGATTACGAAAATCTCATAGCATTAGGATTCAAATAGTTCATGAGCTCAAAAAGATAAAGGATTTGTGGCTTAAAGAAGAGGTATTGGACTCGATGTAGATTTTCATGCCTCCATGAGGTTTATTTCACAACCTCTAAAGTTGGAATGACATGTCCAGTGTTCAAATCATGCACTCAAGATTAGAATCATGCCTAGATCAAAATCACCCATCTTTCAAATAACATGATTTCAAAAGGGATAATTTCACCCCAAATTTATACCATAAATTCACATATATAAATCATGATTAAAGCATAGACCTATAGAAGGAAATTTGTGTAAGGAAAATGTACGATAGAACAACTAAACCTTGATTATAGATAATAAACATGCAAAGTAAAATTTAAAAAAAAGAACAAATTGAACGAGTTCACCTTGATAGGTTGCAAAAATCCATGTCTTCTATGATACCATGTGAAAAACAACAATTATGAAGATACAATATCAAGCACAATAAACACATAAAAAACTATATGAAGTTGACTAATGTATTACGTGTATTGTCAAAAAATGTACTCCATTACATTTTCATAATATGTTAGGGTACCTTAAATTAAATTTACTTAATTAAGCCTCCAATTGGCCCAATTATTCATCTAAAGTCCTAATTAAATATACTTTCCAAAAGGGGAATCTATATTTAATTAATGGATTTATCAATTTTAACACCCTGAAATGAATAGGCCCTGGAAATTTAGGTCAAGACCCATTCACTCTTGGTTGAATGGGTCCCCTTTAGCCTCCAAATTCAAAATTTTAAGAAATTTTTTGTTGCATTTTTGTGATCCCAAATTTAAATTTTATATATCGGCTTGTAAGGTTTAATTTTCAAGAAATTAGAAAATCATCTATAAATATTGTGATCTAGTGAATTTCTACTCTAAATGAAAAATAACCAAAATAAAGTGCAAGAAAAGGAAAAAAAAAAAAAAGACACCTCAAGATTAGACTAGTTGAACTTGAACAAAACAATAGAAGAAAAAAAATTATTTTACCTTGTCCAAATTGATAAGTTGGATGGCCCTTATATTCGTTGAAGATGTGTGCTCCTTGCTTGATAAAATCACACAAAATGATGCTCAAACTAATGGGAATACAATGGTGGCCATGGTTGATGGATTGGATGCAACTATGGATGTCAAATATGCTACAAAAATGGAGGAAAGATGACTAGGTGTATGGGAGTTAAGTTTACATAAGTTAGTGTTGTGTAAAATGAAGAAAAATTCATTGTTTGTAGGGAAAGTGCCTCCAGAAGAATGGAGGGAGAAGATTAACTATAGGGAAAAAAATCAAGGGTTGAGATGTCTTGTGACATCTCAACCCATTGGATAATGACATGTGGATGGAGATGTGGAAAAGGGATGGTGAAGTGGCGATGATGTGGAGCCCAAGTGGAAGCCACATGGGGGTCATTGCAAGTACCTAGGGAATGGGTAAGATCTCATAAAGGAGTTTCTTGTCCATTTGTACAAATGCATGTAATGAGAGGACAAGAGGAATTAAAAAATCCTCAAAATCCTCATGAGGAAGAACAAAGGAATTAAAAATTCCTCATGGGGGGATGTGAGGAAATGAAAATTCCTCAAAATGCACATGGGCAATAAATTGGAATTTTAAATTCCAAAGCGTATGGGAGTGACTTCTCCAAAAGGAGAAATTCATTAATAGAGTCAACTAAGGGTGGATGCCACAAATGGCATGAGGATTCGGTTAGGTTAATTTATTGATTTAGGTTGTTCAAATAAGGGATTAGGTGAGCTAACCTTGATTAGTGACCCACTTGCATTTTATGGAGGATGTGATCCTAATCTTGATTAGGGATGTACACACCCTAATTTGAGGTTAAGTGGGCTAATGAAAATTAAAGGATATGTTGGAGGATGAGACAAGAAGAGAGAAAATAAATTTATTAAAAAATTGATTTAATTCATTTAGAAAAAGTGACTAAATTAAATAAATTAGACTATTTATTTAATTTAGAGAAGGGTTAAGGTATTTAATAAATTAATTAAACACCTTAGGGGACCTTAGGAACAAGATGAATATTAACCAAATAATAAATTATTTAATTAATATGGCTTATGGATATGGGATAGAAGAATACAAAAGTGAATTTTACCATATGGGGGGGGTCAAATTCAAATGTTTACATTTTTCCCCTCTTTGAATTATTGTTAGAATAATGGTGTTTCAAAGAAAATAAAGTGTAGACGACTCAATAGAAGAAGAGAACCATGGAAGATGGCTTAGTATCATCGGTAGGGTGATATATGGGAACAACGAGGAAATATGATGAGGTATTCCCCATCGAGAGGGAAGACGGGGAGGAAAAGGGGAACAAAGATACATCTTGATAGGAAAAAATGGAGGGTACCACGTTGAAGAGGATGAAAAACTATGAAAAATGGATTTTGAATGGAGGAAAATGGATAAACAATGTGCAAATGGCAGCCCACAGAATAAATAAGTCAAAGGGACTAGAAAAGGTGAAGAAAAAGGTTAAAAATGACTAAAATTAGTAAGGATAATTAGCGTCAAAAGATAAAAACCTATAAATAGTGATTAGGCAACCGAGAGTAAGAGGCGACTAGGTGATTAAGTGAGATGGTAGATGATGAGGTCATCTGTCAGGCATACACTATCCACAAGCTCTACCACTTATTAGCCATCCCCTGATAGGTACACTTCAAAAACCAACTTTTCCATTCAAATTTTTTATTTTAACACATGTTTGCATGGTTTTTGGGATGGGAAAGAATGTAATGTAGAAATTGTCTTGCAATGGGAGGTTAGATTCACCCTTTCAACAAAGTGCATTCATCCTTGTAGTGAAAAGGCGAATGTGCATTTGCAAGCGTGGTTGCATGAAAAAATAGACGATTGTGAGATCACCTAAGAAAGGGATGGGTGAATATTTTTTCCTTGGGGGCAGACACATGACTGAAGGTGAAATGAAAAAAATTCTCCTAGGGAGAAGAGGTGAGTGAAAGATCACCCAATGAAGGAATTTGGGGATAGAGGTGAATGTGAATTCGCCCATCAGGTGGAAGGGTAAAAGCAATATCTCCTAATGGGAGAAAAGGGGGAAAAGGGTGAATGATCAATTTCTTGATGAGGAAAACGATGAAAGAGAGATCACAAGATGGAGAAATGTGGTTGCAGGGGTGAATGCAAATTCACTACTATGGAAAAGAGGTGAAATTATGCCAGGGGAAAGGAACAGGCGAATATTTCAATAAAAGAGGTGAACCTACCAAAAGAGGACATAGGGTTCAATTCATATAGAAGGTAGGCTAGGTGATTTCACACTCTATAAAGGTGAATGTGTGAAATAAGGGTAGGTAGAAAAAAGTGGGACTAGAAAGAAAATGGTAAGAGGAGACCTGATAGATG
>VDFB02134059.1:0-25918 GCA_007258455.2 Sequoia sempervirens | reverse complement strand
AAATTTATGCAAACTTCCTTTTCCAATTTAGTATTTTGATGACCTACAAGAATAATATGGACATCAAGATATGCATGTGAAGCAATGTTATGTCTAGTAAGGAGAGTAAATCCCATAACTTCAATTTTTCCACCAAATGAAACATTTTAAGGATTTTTCAAAGGATTTCAAGGCAACAATGATCTCTTTAATAAAGCATGATGAATTTCAACTAGAATTGTAATAAGAAGTAGTTTAAACCAAGGGAATTCTCTAATTGAGAATTGTTAAACTATGGGACTAACCTAAAGCTAAAAAAAATAGGAGGTCCTTATTTTGCTAGAAGCAAAATGAGTCATGTTGAGAGAAGCACATAAGTAATGTGCACACAATCTTGTAGCATGTGCATAGTTATAGGCTAAGAAGTATTTTATATTGATAAATACTTGGTGAATAGAACGGGGGAAAATGGCGTTGGTTCCCTGCGCAGGTGAGGTTGTGTGCAACCTCTAGGTCACGTGCATGCCTCTGCTTGCGTGATCTATTGTTTTTCCTGGTCTGCAGTCGGTTGTGTTGTTCGGAGGGGGAAGGGGTTTCTTTTCAATTTTATGTTGCTCGTTCTTTGTTGTGAGGTGTGGGGTGCTGGGGTTTATTTTCTGGTGCTTTGTTTTTTGCGGGTGTGCGGATCGTGTGAGTGTGGTGGAGCTACGGGTGTGGAGGAGCTGTTGCGGTGTAGGTCGTGTTGCAAGGGCCTACGGAGGAATGGCAGAGGTCTCCAATAGTTTGGTGGTTGCTCGGGCAACGCAGTCTTAGGGTATTTCTTTGGGTATGCATGCTCGGTTGTTGGATTCTTCTTTTGTGGGTGAGAGCTCCAAACTCTAGAAAGTGAATGGATGTTTTCCGTGGAACCGAGATCATTTGGTTCTGGTAATTTCCCTTGAATAGGTGATGGAAGATATTTCTTATTGGAGCAACCATATTTTGATTTGCAAGTTCCTTGGAATCTGTATCTCTCTCTCGGCATTGGAGTCTTGGATTTGCCAAACTTAGCAGGTTGAGGGAGATTTCAAAATTCTGGTGGCTATGAATGGTTATTTCATGGTTGATTTTTCTTGCATCTCGGATTGGAATCAAGTTTTTGAGGGAGGGCCTTATTTTTACAATCATGTTGGTTTGTTCATTAAGCCCTGGCATGGAGGATTTAATTCTACAGAAGCGTTGCCCTCAAGTGTTCCTATCCGGGTTCGGTTGCCATGACTTCCTTTGGAGTTTTGGAGGGAGGATATTTTACACCTAGTTGCTGCTTTGTTGGGGAAGCCAGTTGCCATTGCTCAACATACGTTGGATAAAAAGGTATTTTCTTATGCTTGTATTTGTGTTGAGATTGATCTAAATAACCCTTTGTTGGATTCTTTGGAAATTTGCCTTGGCTCTGCTTCTTGGGTTCAACCACTAGATTACGAGTCTCTTCCTTTTCGATGTCAGATTTGTCATGAGTATGGACACCTGCAGCGCCAATGTCCTCGAGTTAACAAATCAACTGACGGTTCTTCTCCTCCTCCTTCGGGACCAGGAATGGAGAAAGAGGATAGAGGTAAAGCTCCTATGACAGATGGGGCGCCTGATAAGGATGGTTTTATTCCTATCAAGCCGCGGGCTAAAGGGAGAGGTCAGAAGCGGTCCTTTATGGATAGGCAAAGTGAGGTGGGTTTCAACCGTTTTGAGGTCTTGGATAATTTGGCCTTGGAGGAGGGGATTCCTATAGAGGTTTCTTCTGGGGCTAATGCTATGGGATTTGATACAGTGCCAGAGCAAGCGATTGTTGTTAGGGATAAGCCTCAAGTGTAGGGACAGGGGTTGTTTGGAAATTCTGGTGACTCTGAAGGGTTGTAGGATGATATTGTCTTAGCGGATTTGGCTAAGGAGGTTTTGACTTCAGGTAGAGGAAGGGGGTCCTCTTCGGCTCTAAGTGTGCAACAACACCCCCTTAAGAAAGGTCATTTTGATAATTCCTCTAAAGCTGGCCGTAAGAAGGATATGGAGAAGATTAAATCTACTGGGGATTTGTTGGTGGAATCTGGGTTTGTTAAACCCATAGATGCTCACTTCTCCCAACCTCCTCCATGATTATTCTTTCCTGGAATGTAAGGGGGTTGAATAGCACCTCCCGTCAAAAGGCTATTTTTGATTTGGTTGCTATTCATTTTCTTGACCTATTTTGTGTTCAGGAGACTAAGTTTTCTGTTGACATCATGCTTCAACATGCTCCTCGTATTTGGTTTTCCAGTTAGTGTCAATGTATTGGCTCTTAGGGTAGCTCTGGCGGTTTGGCTCTCTTTTGGGATCCACGTAAGGTAGTTCCTCTTTGGTGGATCTCTAGCCATTCTTCTATCTCCATGGTTGCTTTTGTTTTGGAATTTGGTGAGACTATTTTAGTTACTAATGTTTATGCTCCGATTGATATCCGTGGTAAAATTCAGCTTTGGGCTCATATAAGGTATGTCTAATCATGTGCTCCATATTTGCCTTGGGTCTTAGCTGGTGATTTCAATTTTGTGTTGAGTTTGGAGGAGAAAAGAGGGGGATTGGCTAGGCTTGGACCTGCTTCTGATCTCTTTCGGGTTAATGTGGATTCTCTTGCTTTAGTTGACATGAAACCTTCTAATGGGATTTTCACTTGGAATAATCAATGAAGTGGGCATGATGTGATCTGTGAACGGTTAGATAGATTTCTTATTTCCAATTTTTGGGTGGGTGGTCGCTTCATCACTTGCTTTGAAATTCTTGACTAGAGGAGTTCAGATCATTGGCCAATTAAGTTTTCATCCTCATTGTTTACCATTCCAAAGAATCCTCCTTTTAAATTTCAGCTTATGTGGCTTCGGGATTCTTCCCTGCATGATCTTGTTGCCCAGTGGTGGAGAGATGGGGCGCCTGCTTATGGTACCGCTATGTTCTCTTTTGTTAAGAAGCTACAATATGTTAAGTATCATCTTAAGAGATGGAACAGGTTGTGTTTTAGTAACCTTCAGGCTAAGAAAAGGGAAGCTCAGGCACGCCTTGATGTGATTACTCGCCAAATTCGAGACTTGGGATTTTCAGATGCTCTCGGGAAAGCTGAATCACAGGTTGTGAGAAATGTGGAGGAGTGGGAGCTTCGAGAGGAGATTTTTTGGAAACGAAAGGCTCGAGTTGATTGGCTTCAGGAAGGGGATAGGAATACTACCTTCTTCCATCATTTTGTGCTGGCTCGTCGCAATAAGAGTTATATTTCTTCTCTTGTTAATTCTGAGGGTATTATGATTTCTTCTCTATAGGCTTTGTCTAGAGAGGCTCGATAGTTTTACTTTGCTCTTTTTACGAAAGATTCACCTTCGGCTAAGGTTGATGAGAATTGGTCCTTGCTTGCATTCCTCCTTTGATTTCCAATGAGATGAATGATTATCTCGTTCAACCGATTTTGTATGTATGAAGTGGAGAAAGTTGTGTTTGGGATGAACAAGGGTAAAGCTCCTGGTCCTGATGGGTTCCTAGTTGAGTTTTTCCAAGAATTTTGGGATATTATTAATCTAGATTTGTTGGAGGTTGTTCGGGAATCTCTCCACAGTAAATAGATGCTTCAAGCCTTGAATGCTACTTTTCTAGTTCTCATTCCTAAAAAGGAAGGCGTTGATAGGCTTGAATTCTTTAGGCCTATTGCTCTTTGTAATGTGATGTACAAGATTATTACTAAATTGATTGCTGAGAGGCTCAAAACGTGTCTTCTTCTTGTCATTTCTGAGGAGCAAGGGGGTTTTGTGGTTGGCCATCAAATTCTGGATGGTGTGGTGGTGGCCTTGGAAGCCATTCATTCTATGGCAACTTCAAAGGAGAATCTATGTTCATTAAGTTGGACATGGCTAAGGCTTATGATAGAGTTAAGTGGCGTTTTCTTCAGAAGATTCTTTTGGCCTTCGATTTTTGTCTTGATTGGGTGAGTTGGGTTATTCGCTGTGTTACTTCTTCCTTTTCAGTTATTGTGAATGGAGAACCTTCAGAGCTCTTTGGTGCCACCAGGGGCCTTCACCAAGGGGACCCACTTTCTCCCTATTTGTTTATTATTATGGCTGAGGGGTTGGCCTGGTTTCTTAAGCTTCGGGTTTCTCAAGGCTTGATTCATGGGTGGTAGTAGGGCAATGGTTTACCAATGCTTTCTCATCTCCAGTTTGTGGATGATACTTCTCTTGTGGGGTTAACTCGTCTTCGGGAAGCTAAATCTTTTCGGAAGGCTTTGGATACTTACCTAGCTGCTTCGGGACAAAAAGTCAATGAGCAGAACTCTTCTATTTTCTTTTTTAATATTCCCCAGGCTATTCAAAGGTGGATTGCAACTATTTTAAGGTTTCAGATTGGGTCTCTTCCTTTTGTCTACCTGGGCATTCCTCTTGCTATGGGTAGGCAACCTAGGTCCTCCTAGTAGAAGTTGCTTGATAAGTTGTGGGGGAAGGTCACTCATTGGACTCATCAATGGTTATCTACTGTTGCTAGAGTGACCCTTCTTAAGTCTGTTATCCAGGCTCTTCCTATTTACAGGTCCTTTGTTCAGGCTGCTCCTATGTATTTCTTTAAGGAATTTGATGCACTCTCACAATAGTTTCTTTGGAGCGGTAACTTGTTGTCTGCTAAGTGGAGCCTTGTTAAGTGGGAAACTGTGTGCAGGCCAAAGAAAGAGGGTGGTCTTGGTTTATGCTCTGCTATCTTGAATGGGAAAGCTCTTGTTGCTAAGCTTTATTGGCGTTGGTGTATTAGTCAACATCAACTTTGGGCCCGTATTCTCAATCATAAGTATCTTAAAGGTGTCAATTCTTTTGATGTTCCTCGCTTTCCTTTGGAGGGAAGGGGTTCTATGATCTGGCATACTCTGAAAGTGGGGGCTTAGTTAGTTAAGAGTGGGCTCTTTTGGATTTGTCATTCGGGGTTTCAGGCACTTTTTTGGTTGGATTCTTGGGATGGGCACCCTCCTATCCTTTCTACTTATCCTCACCTCTAGTCTCTGTGTGATATTTTTACTGCTGCTGGTTGGGACACAGTTGAACATTATAAGGTTGCTCAGCATTGTGGGTCAGCTGTTACTTTTCGATGGAAGCACTCTTCTGATTGGCCACCAGGGGGGTCTGAAATGGATAAGCGTGAGCTGGTTTAGATTCTTGCTTTTCGTGAATGTAATGCCTTGGGGGGGGAGGATGTTTTGGCTTGGGTTGGCAGTGATTTGTCTGGGAAGTACTCTATTTCTGCTAGATATGGGCAGCTTAGTAAGCAGATGTTTGGAGACATTGAGGTCCCTTGGTAGAAACAAGTATGGCACTCGTCTTCGTGGCCCAAATGTAACTTCTTCATGTGGTTAGTGGTTCACAATAGGTGTCTTACTTGGGATAATTTGTGCAAGCATGGTTTTCAAGGCCCCTCAATGTGTGTTGTGTTGTAATTATGAGAGTGTTTCGCATCTCTTCTTCCACTGCTCCTTTGCTAGGGAGATTTGGCACTTGTGGTGGGGTGTGTGGAACATGTCTTGTTGGCATGTCTCATCTTTGGCTGAGTTTTTTGATTGGTGGGGCAAGGCCCCTGTTTCTTCTTCTTTTCTTCAAGTTGCTTGGGCTCTTGGCCCCTCCTTTATTATTTGGCACATATGGCTGGAAAGGAATCACAAGATTTTTTAGGATGTGATGATGGTGGCCCATCGTTTGTGGTGGAAAATTCTTCATTCTTTGGGAGAAACTATTGCGACAAAATGTGATTTGATAGAAGCAGCGAACCCTCGTGAAGTTGTTTGGTGCAATTGTCTTCATCTTCCTCCTCAACAAGGACAGTTCATAAGAAGTCGTGGTAGGCATCCTCGTCAGAAGATAAATAGGGAGGGACATTGGTCTCCTCCTCCTCAGGGACTGTTGAAAATCAAGACATATGGGTCTTCTCGGGGAAACCCTGGTCATGCTGGCATTGGTGGAGTTGGTCGGGATAGTTCTAGGACTGTTCAGTTTATCTTTTTTGTTTACAAGGGTCTTCATACTAACAACTTAATGGAAGCTCTTGCCATTTTATATGCTGTGACGCGTGGCTGTCAGCTTGGGTGGAGAAGGATCATATGTGAGTCTGATTCCCAGGTGGTGGTGAATCTGTTGAATAGGTGGGATTTAGAGGATGTTAGTTAACATTTAGCTTCGGTTGTTAAGAAAATTTTTAATATTTGTGCTTCTTTGGAGTCAGTTTCTTTCAATCATATTCCTAGAGAATGGAACATTGTTGCAGATTGTTTTCCCAAGTGGGCCTCTAATCATATGCAAAATTGGAACATTGTGGATAGGGGTCAATTACCCCTGGATTTGTCTCATGAGCTGGACAACTTAGTTGAGTTTGATAGGGCTGTGTAAAGCCTTGCGTTGTACTTCTTGTTTTAATAATTTTTTACCCCTTTTTTAGTATTATAGGCTAAGAAGTCAATTTTCAAAACTTATTGTAAACATTGTACATTTATATGGCCTTCATTGTACATTGGTGCAATAAGGACCACTTGTAATAGCTTTAATAAGCATTGTAAAATGATATTCATCAATAAGAAGGATTATTCATGGTAGTAGAATATGTTGTAGGATGATTTATATCTTGATCATTGTATCATGTGTATGTAGCACAAGGATTTGAAGAAGTGATCACCATAAAGTCATTTTTGGTAATAATACAAATTTTGATTTCCAACATGAGTTAGAAAATCACTATCTTCTACTTGGCACTATTGGTGTTGAGCATCATCTTCAAAGTGAGGAAACTTTGTTCCAACTAAGGAGTCGGAAAAAGCATCACCAACCTTCTATCTCACGATGTTATTTGTGTTGAGCATCACTTTGAAGATGTGATGGATTCTATCCAGAATGTAGCATAAAAGGCCTAAATAGAGCACTACTAACTCTACCATGAAACATTTGAGTAAACATTGAAGTTGGATTCCGCTAAGAGCATCTTAACGGAGTTTTTTTCAAATTAATTTTGAACACAAATTTTAGAAATACAAAATTCATCTAAGTTTTATAAATATTTTTTTGTGGGACCAAAAACTCTCTAATAAGTTGTGTATAATCCATATTAGATCCAACAGTAAAGGTCACCATTGTCTTTAATGAAAGAGACACTTTTTGAGAACATAAAAATGACCTAAAATTTTGATTTTAGAAAAGAGATATAAGTGATTTTTCCATTTTGAAAAATCTCTAGAGTCCACGAGTGGTAAAAACACAAGCATCATGGCAAAAACATAAGCACTGCAACGAATGTGCAATCACCTCTCTATTAGAAGCGAATAATTCTTTAAAATTGGAGCAAGCAAAAGATTGAAATGAGCAACTTTTCAAGTTCCATCTTCCTAGGGGATTCTACAAGAGCACTCCAACATTGGCAGCAATTACAAGAAAAACGTACATTTTTTAGATGAGGAAAATTGAATCTTATACCTCCAAGAAAGAGATGCTGAAGAATTGATAGGCTTGATAGAGGCTGTGAAACTTTTTACTTGTATACCCTAAGCAATATATTCTGGTAAAGGGCAATTGCTCCTACTAGCGACATTCTTCACCTATAGGATTTTCCCATAATCAAACCTTGTGTTGCGTTCACATTTTAGCATTTGCATTTATTTGTTGGCAACAATCAAATTCCTCCAATCTCTACTATCATTTGGAAATCCAAGTAACACAGTGACGTTATTACTTTGATTCCCTAGTTTCTAATCATATCAAGGGGAAATCAGGGGTCAGAGAATGCTGTTCCTTAGATGGTCGTGACACCCAACGGTGTAAGATATATAGGGTTAGGCCAATTAACCATCTCACGAGTCCTAGGTTGTTTGGCAACTCCCAAGCAAGATTGGAAAGAAACGAAGGCCATATTGCAATTCAGCGAAGACAGAGTTCAATTTTCCTTTTGCTAGAGTTTCAAGCATTCGCTCAATGCAATCCTCTTGGTTTGAATTTTGGAAATAAAAGTTCTTTAAATTTTTACAAATAGAAAAAGTTGGCTATGTAATAAAAGAAAAATGCCCTCATGTTTTCATTCAACAAAACTTCTTTCTTTTAGTACAAAACAGATGAGTTTAAAATATGAACTCCACTCTACTCTGAAAAATTCTCACTACTCACAGTCCACAATTTGTAACAAATCTTCTCCGTTGCATTTGCAGCTTGGGTAATTCACCTTCGACAATTCTTCTCTTCAATTTTGCTGGTGTTGACAAGTTAATCCATATGATTAATTTCTTTTTATCTGAGTTTCTCTTCAATGCTCTCATGCACGAGGAAAATGAAGCAAAACCAATGCCTAGCCTGTATTGATGTTTTCAGTGGACCTGATTAGAATTACCCTATGAGAATTGACTGCCATAGACACATTAATTGATTGTGGAGTAGATAAAGGTTCTGTCTCCAACATTCTCTGCATTCCTCATAGATGGAGAAGAATTTGTCTAGTGCCAAGGTTTGTCTAGACCATATAGATTTTTGTTGTCTTTAACACGTGACATCTTTGTTTACAAGTTTGTCTATGATGGCAAGGTATAAAATAGTAATGAACAAAATGTAAGGTTGCTCAATGAAATCATATTAAGTTCCTTATTTGTAGAAATAATTTAAACAGTTAATGCTCCAATATGTTACATCATTTGACCAGTTTCAAGAATGATGCAACATTTTCAAGAGAACAATCTATGGTAGAAGGCATTTTGTTGTGCCATTAAAAAAAAATCAACTCTTCAATGGGCAAGTGAACTGCAACAGCTGTTGTCCTGACTATAATGATTACAATTATATGCATATATAATGGTTTATTGCAACAACAGTCATTCTATTGGCACAACATGCATATGCATCTGGCCATTTGTGAAGCAAATATTAACCTGAAACAGTTGGACCACAGTCATCAATGTGAAAGGCAAAAGAAATACAAAAGTTGTCTAACACTTTGACATCCTCTATGTATGTCCTAAACAAATGTGCCATCATCAAATGCACTTAATGATGATGGCAGCCTTTCCACTATACGTCCAGCTTTGGACATTTAATGAGGATAAATGTTATGTCATAATCATTCATTCTAGTGATTCTTTTGGCCACAACTTCTTCCAGGTTAAAATCTCCTCCTCTGTATTTAACTTCCGAATGCCTCCATAAAATCCTTCAACCTCACTTCCTGCTTCATGATGACATTTCCTATTGATTGGTGCACGTCTCCATCGAGAACCAAGGGTATATTGATTGAACTCCAGCCACACAGTATCTGCAAAAGGAAGTTCTATCAAACTCCAAAGAATTTAAAGGTAACTTAAAAAGT
Source organism: Sequoia sempervirens (assembly GCA_007258455.2). Lineage (NCBI taxonomy): Eukaryota > Viridiplantae > Streptophyta > Pinopsida > Cupressales > Cupressaceae > Sequoia > Sequoia sempervirens. Next base: position 16,588 of record VDFB02134059.1, on the reverse strand, counting down.
CGATTCACTTACAATTGAGAGCAGTGAATCCTGCTTTTATCTAATCCATCTAAAACATTATACTGCCAAATCAAAAGAGGTAAACCATTTGAATCCAGAGTAAATAATCAAAGTCAGATTTATCAGGCAGGCTTGCATGCATATAGATTTGCAGAAGACTTAAAAGATCTATTTTGAAATTCATTTGGTCACATATAGGATAACAAGTACAACAAGTGTTTGCTTTGGTAAGCTTTTATGGTCTTTGTAGCATCTAAAAAAAATAAAATCAGCCAGAAATCAGCAGTTTCATAAATCCAGTATTGCAGAAGAAATAGCTCAGCAGTAAGCAAAAGCATGTCTAAGAGAGAAATCTGAGTGCCAAAATAACAAGAGGGATAAAGAGCACTAGCAAAAGAGACATATAGATCAGCTCCAACATAGAATTAGCGGTACAAAATCATATAAAATGTTAAAATCATAAAGATTATATATATATATATATATATACACTAAACAAAATGATCATAAATAATACACATTTAAAATTCAATATATTTGATATCAATTTATCAAACTTAAATGTCATAAAATTACAATAAATATTTATTGTTCATACATATTATGAATAAATAAACATTAGTATATTTAAATAAATTAAAATTTGAAATTCAAAAATAAAAAACATAAAAAATAATAATAAATCAAACAAAAGTAGAGAAACCAAATGTCCCCATTTTCCAAACGCATGGAGGTCAATATCAATTGGTATGGGAATGAGCTTGGAGTCATCGACGATGTATTGCTGGAGAACCAGGTGATGTGGAATGTGTTCAAACCACTTAAGCTATGCATATTGAACAGCATTTGAAGAAATGCATCCCGGCCAAGTCATCTTCGTTGGCATTCCCTTCTCTCTTCCCCAGCGTCACACTACATCATATGCATACTCTCTCCCATAGTTTTCTACTCATTTTACGTCTAAAACAAATATTCAAAATGAGTGCAGTCAAAGGCATTCAAGTTTTTCAATCCGAAGAAGAATAATGTTTATGGTTTTCATTTTGGGGAATAAAGAATGTTGTTTAGGGTTTTTACAAGGTCAAAATTCAGTAAAATTCATGGAAAAAGAAGCCCAACTCTAGAATTGCATTGGAATCTGATTGGAAATGCCATGTAAGCCTTAGAATTGCTTGGGTTTGACTGGCAGCAACTCCAAATGATTTAGGCACAAAAATTCTGAACCCTACTCGATTCCATGCATAATCTGATTCTGGGACGTTTCATATTTGGAGTTGGCCTAGTTCTTGAGCGATTCAATAGCATAGACTAAGTTGCTGAATCAGGTATGGGTATGTGGGTATGGTACACCAATACAACACATTTTCGGAGGGGCTAGGTAAGTCCTGGATGTACAAAAAATATATAAAAATCATAAAATTATAAAGAGTACGTATAAAATGATCATAAATAATATAAATTTAAAATACAATATACTTGATATTAATTATCAAACTTTAATGTCATAACTAAAATAAAGAAATATTTATTTATTTATATAACAAATAGGACACATTAATTTATTTAAATAAATTAAAATTTGAAATCCAAAAAAATAATGATAAATCAAACAAAAGTAGAGGAACCAGATGTCCCCATTTTCTAGACGCGTCTATTGTAATAACAGTATAACTAGTGATCAGGAGGTCAATATGGATTTGAATGGGAAGGAGAATGGAGTCCTCAACAATGTACTGTTGGAGGAGCAAGTAATGTGGAATGCAATCAAAGCACCTAGCCACGTATACCGAACACCATTTAAAAAAATGCATCCCGGCCAAGCTATCTTAATTGGCGTTCCCTTCTCTCTTCCCCAATGTCACACTTCTTCATCATATGCATACTCTCTCCCATGGTTTTCAATTCATTTTACATTTGAAACAAACATTCAAAATGAGTGCAATCAGACATTCGAGTTTTTCCATCTAAATAAGAATAATGTTTAGGGTTTTAATTTTTAGGAATAAAGAATGTTGTTTAGAGTTTTTCGAGGTCAAAAAGTTAGCAAAATTCATGGAAAAAGAAAACCAACTCTAGAATCATGTTTTAATCTGCTTGGAAATGCCATGTAAGCCTCAGAATTGCTTGGGCTTGGCTGGCAGTGACTCCAAACAATTCAAGCACAACAAATCCAAACCTTGCCCAATTCTGCAATGATTCTATGCAGATTTTGATTCCAAGACGTGTCATACCCTGAATTGGCCTAGTTTTTAGCGATTCAGTAATATAAAAGAAAATAGAATAAGGGGAACAACATGTCATCCTTTTGCTACTTTGGAAAAGATTTCTTATAGGGTTGGACCCTAATTAGGACTTGGCCACCAAATGTAAACTGGGTCACCAAAGGTAAACTGATACTCAATCTAGCATGAATCAAATTGTTGTTTCATCTTAATTTTCCACTAGATTAAAATTCTTCTCGAAGCTTCTAAGGGCCATGATAGATTAATAATCCAAAATTGTGTTGGAAGTAGGATATCTTGAGAAAGATTTAAAGGGATTCATTTTGGTGGAGGTATGGAATATTGTGTTGTATTACCACTCTTCTAGTGGAAGCCACTAGAGCCACTAGGATCATTTGTCAAATGTAAACAACATAAGTAGTATGCTACAAACTTGTTAGTTAGACCCTCTAATTGAGAATGAGAGGAAGATATCACGGCCAAAGGAGTGTCACTAAGCCTAAATAGTCCCTTCTAAAAGTTTATGAAGCTAGGATCATGGTCTTTGACTAGCTTTGGGAATGTTGAGAAGCCTATAATAATCTCCACAAAATTTCTAGCCAATGTACTTGTAACACAAAAATGCTTAAATGTGAATATTTAATGAGTCTTCAATAGCACTAATATGACACTCCTAGCTTCAGATTTCGGCAGACCTGTAATGAAATCCATGAAAATTTCTTCCCATCCTTAACTTTGGATAGCCAAAGGTTATGATACTCCTAGGGACTTTAATAGTTTCAACTTTGTTCCTTTGAAAAATGAAACATTCAATGATGAAATTTGCAAATCTATTTTCAAGTGATCCCACAAAATCCTTTTTGATTTATTGGAGTTTTTGGAAACCTGTAGTAGCATGTTGTAATCATAGTTCCACGAAGTTCTTGACGGGGGGACATGGGGACGTCGGGATGGGTTTTGGGGACAGGGGGACCAAGGGCCTAAGTTTGGAGACGGTGGGGGGACGGTGGCGGAGTGGCGGCAAGGTGCTGAACTACATATAGTACTTGAAAAAATAGTTATAAAAAGATGTATAAGAAGAGACAACTAGGAGTCCCCTAGACGTCTTGAGGACACCCTGGTGTCCTCGACGTCTTGGAGACGGCGACGTCGATGGTGGGCTGGTGGGGGGACACCTCCCCAAGTCTCTGGGACGGGGACGTCTAGGAAACGCAGGGTTTTTTTTTGTGGGCGGGGGGGGGGGGAGGGAGCATCCCCGTGGAACACTAGTTGTAATTGATATCTCATAGAGGATCTTATTCTTCAACTGGAAATAGATCTCACTTATAATGTCATTTCAATGAAAATTTGTTGTAGGGATATGAAGAGCTTTGTAGATGCTATGTTTTCTTAAAGTAGTCGGATTTTTTCTTATTCATTGCACGCTTCCTCAATCCAATCAAGAGTTGGTAAGGAAATGGAGCAAAGGAGAGTCTTCCTTTCCATGAATATAAGTCACTCCAAGCAATATGTTCCTTGCATTTCTTGTAGATCTCAGAATCTAGCCCAACATGTTAGTGACCCACGGTTGTTCTTGGAAAGAAAACCTATGTTTTAGGGAACAAATGAGGTTGTCATGTATGTTTACATTGAAATGCTTTGCACTAAGTTACAGACACCATTGCTTCACTACATCTGGGATGGCCAACATCTCTTTATCATAAGTCTACTTGACTAAATTCCTGTCTTCAAGTGTCTAAATTCAAAAGCAATGGGTCACCATTCTTAGATCAAGGCAGCCCTGGTGCCTTGGTCTATGTATCCAAATGTCTTGTTGAAGTCTAAGGTACCCAAATTTAAAATAGAAAAAAATGGCTTGAGGTGTTTAAAAGTGTGGGTGCATCCAACTAGACAAAAACAAATCTGAAAATCAGCCAGCATGGGGTGCTACTTGTTGGAACTTCGGTGTGCTATTCAGCTGCAGAGTTTCTAGTGAGGTTGGTGAGAGAAGATGGTGAAATTGTTCTAGTTCATGTTAAGTGTTTGATTATAGACAGGTAAATAGCTATAGAGTTAGTTGTGTGAGTTGTGATGAATGTTATAGTTTAGCATGGAGGCTTGTCTAAGTCTAGTGTTGCTATGTTTGCAACCACAAGACATTTGGAGAACTCACAATTGCATCTTTGTCTAAGTTATTAGATTGTGTATGACAATATAAGTGCACATGCAACATTGTTGAAGTACATGCAGTGATGGCTAGGTGCATGGTCATGCTTTCTGTGATGCTCATAGGTACTGCAAGCTACTAGGAGCAATCAGGGATCTGTTTCTACTATCACAAACCATAGTTGGTGTTTGGTTGTAGTGCAAGAAGAGATATACACAGTACAGGTATAGATGGTCAACAACCTTTGACCAAGTGTGAGTGGCAGCAGCTACTTAAATGAGACGATTATCCATGTGGAGAGGTCATGTTTGATATAATGTCTCTGGTATGCTAATGTCATGTTTTGGTTGTGAAGTTGTTGGTATTCTACGTGGCAATTAGACAATTGAGATGGTTGGAATCACGTGATAACGTCTTAGCAGCTATATCTACTTGCTTGTATTGATGGAATAAGGTTCAAATGATGGCTGTTGAAGGTGTGATAAACCTAATTGGAGGTTGTAGATTCTTGTCTACAAATTGAGATACTCTACAAGAGAGACTTATTATGTTGGATGTATTTTCTTGTGAATATATTTGTTATTGTCCTTTTGTTGGTAAGTTTTTTCCCATAAGAGTTTCACATAAATCTTGTGTCACATTCGTACTTTTGGTTTGCATACTATTTCATGTGTTTCCTTTATTGTACTATTTTTTTATATTACTAATCATTTACAAATATTCTGCTCATATGAGCATCAACATGAGACCAATACAAGCTATTGTGCGAACGGCCATAAGACTAATTTTAGCTCCTTTTGAGCAATCACACTAGAAACCACCTCCACACTAGAAGCCAACTATGGAAGACCAAGAGTCACAACTTACAATTCCCTATTAGATGTCTCTTTGGGATTTGCACTTGGGTCTCCACAATGAAAACTCAATGTTTTAACCAACTAAGCTCAACCCCTTGGACTTTATTGTGCTAATTGAATTAGTATAACATACTTGGACTTGATCACATAATCTCAAGGTGTTCCAAAATCACAATCTATTGGTCAGTTGCAACAAGGATTACGTTCCAAACAATACTGAGTGCAAATTTTCCGACAAATCTCTTGTAGTATTTTCTCAAACCCAACAAATTGTAAAGGCACCTAATAATCTTAGGCCTTGACCACTCAAATTTGCTCACCTTTACTTCTTCATGAGAGACCACATGACCCGAATACTTAACCTATTGTACCTAAAGGCACACTTGGAATGCTCACCTGCACCGCATAATTGATTGTTTTCCAATCCTTCCAAAATCTCATCCACATGGTGAAGATGGTTCAACCATCTCTTAGTGAAAATTAGAATGTCACCAGAGAAAACTAGTATATAACTTCCACTTTGTAATGTCCCTTGCTAGATTTTGATGTAAATTTGCAGTTTTCAACTAAAAGACATTTTGTCAAACACTTCTTGTGCACACTAGAACAGCTGTTGTTTTGAGGTTTCCTTTGTAATTTCAAAGCATAAGGTGAAATCATGAACATAAACTGCAATCTACTAATGACTAAGATAAATACCAATGCAAATAATTACTGTTTTCAATTCAATATGATGACCAAGTGCATCTGGAGATGAGAACCGTCCTCCTTTAAATGCTTCCCCAATGCTAACAAGTCAGCGCCAATCTAAGTGATGGCCTGCTGTGCCAAGATGCCTCAATCTTTACTAATCGAACTAAGAGCTATGGCCTATGATTAATTTCTCCAGTTAAGATGCCGTCTCCTTAAAGGATATCGAATTCCCCTGGCAGCTCGTCGGCAGCAAAGTAATGGAATATTCGATTTGTCTTCTTAATTTCTCCAAGCCACGCACTACACTATTTGGCATCATTTGTCCACTTTGCATATAAATCAATATTGCAACTATTCATCCTTAAAATATTCGATAAACTTGATCTATATATCTGGCCGATAATATTTCCAATAAAGTGATCTGACTCTTGAACTTGTCTCATTTGAAGCTGCTCCCGATATCCTTAAATTCGCGTCTCCTGAGCAAGTGCAATCTCAGCAAATAAGACAAATTAGTTTGTCCTTACCTAGCATCGGCTTCAAATGCGATAATATCTTTTCATTCGCAAATCTCCTTATCTTCTCATGACAAACGAATATATTCAAAGGCTTGCCTGCTTCTGCGATGAGCAAAGAAATGATTTGTCTCTTACGGTTTTGTCTTTAACTGCCAAGTAAGACAAATATGCCCAATATGGTGATGGCGATCTCTTTTCGTCCCTCTAGCTCTGTTTGTTCTTCCCTGCTATCTTTCTTCATTTCCTATTCCATGCCCTTGGATGACTACGAGATTTCTTTAGATAACTCTCCTCATATACCACCCGATATTCTTGAGTGTGGCGCTGCTGTAGATTTGCAACGGTCTGAAAAAGTTCATATTAATGTGTGCATCCAAGACTACAGCAAAAATCTCCTATCCCTTCCGTCAATTCCTTATTCTCTTTATACCCACGAAGGCTGAGAGACACATCGCTCCATTGTATGCACTTGTCCCAAAAGGCCTGCCTGTTGATTAATGATCGAATATTATCCATAATGTTGCCCCCGATTTCCCTTGAGTCTATAGAAGATGCTTTATATTAATATTTTCTTATTTTGATATATTTATTTATTTTAGTTTCCTTATATTTTAATAATATTAAATTATATTATGTTATTATTCTCTTGATAATAAAATGGCTAATATTTCTTTTAATATATATTATTATATTTTATATTATAAGCTTCTTAAAATATATTTGTTATTATTTATATTATAATAATATTTAAATTATTAGAATTTGTATTTTAATGTCTACGATATTATCTTTGATAAATTAATTATAATATTATCTTTGTGATGATTATAATTAAATTACTAATGTTTATACTTTTATTACGTTTTTATCTTATTTAATTATTATTTTAGTGTTGCAATTTTGGGGACATGACAGTCCTCCCCTCCCAAATTTGCTTGTCCTCGAGCAAAAACCTCTTAGTTTCTTCTAGGATCTCTTCTTCGAATCTGTGGCACACAAGTTAGTCACGTTTATATATATAATTTAAATGAGAATGTTCTATAATGATTACTCTATTTGAATAAGTATATCCATTAAAATATAAATATATCAAATATACTTATCTTTGTGATGGTGACACCACAAGTCTTCCCGCTTGTCTTTGCTTGTCCTCAAGCAACCTTATAACTCTTCCTTCTTTAATCTCTTGATGTTCTTGGTCGGTACAGTTGTCTTCATCCTAGAAAAAGATTGTAACATCTTGTTACAACTAATCTCTTCCCAGGGCCTCTGGATACCTTATTCTTAAGAGTATCCAACCTTGTAACCCTAGAAAGAGATTGTAACATTTCGTTACATCCAACCTCTTCCAGAGCTTCTGGACACCTTTAGGTCTATCCAGCCTTATAACCTTGGAAAGAGATTGTAACATTTCGTTACATCTAACCTCTTCCAGGTCTTCTGGACACCTTTAGGTCTATCCAGCCTTATAACCCTGGAAAGAGATTGTAACATTTCGTTACATCTAACCTCTTCCAGGTCTTTTGGACACTTTTTAGGTCTATCCAACCTTATAACCTTGGAAAGAGATTGTAACATTTCATTACATCCAACCTCTTCCAGGTCTTTTGGACACCTTTAGGTCTATCCAGCCTTATTGTAATGTCCCCTTCTCAACAGTGATCAGTGCAATTGACCGTAAGCCTATTCCAGAGACTCGTAGGCTACTCGGAGGCAAAAATTAGGGTTTCCTATTTTCTAAGGGGTTGTTGCTTGGAGTTTGGAGTTTGGTTTGTAGATTCTTTTTGGGTTTTCAGAGAGCTTCGTAGTGGTATGGCATACATGGTGTTCTGAGCAACTTTCTGAATTTACTATTTTTAGTAAATTTTATTTCTGGCAGTGGAATTGTTGGCTTCAGCACAGTTGGCTTTTCTCTTCAGTCAATTCAGTTGGTTATGTTGAGTTTGGCTTTTTGGCTTAATTTTTGGAGAGATAAGGTATTTTAATTAATAATGTTATATTTTCACTTTATGACCTTTGGCCTAGTGATATAACATAAAGTTGTTTTTAAAAAGAGGTCTTCATGGGTGGACGTCTCATCAGGAGGTGAGTTTAATATTTCCAAAGGTTGAATTGTTTTATTTAATCAACTATTACACTTCATGAAATGGGACGCCAACTTGAAGAGGGATTAGAGTCAACTTGAAATTTGAATTTGTTTGACTTTTGGAGTTTGGGCGCACTTTCTAGAGGCTTCTAGAAGTTCTTCTCAAAATCTATATAAGAAGAGGTTGGTTCTTCCTTGTGATTATCTCTAGTCTACACTATTGTTATGTTGTCAAAATGGTGAGTGAATAGCTTCGAGGAAAGCATACCTCCTAGCCTTGGCTTGACTTTTTGCTTGAAAGATAGCAACTAGTTGAGATATTGCTGTTCTTAATCCGTAAGAGCAGATTGAGCACATTGTCATGGGGTTTTTAGGAGTTTAGATCATTTTTGGGAGTTGCTGGTTTGACTGTAGCTGAATGTTGTTTTTACTTAGAAGTCTTAGAGTGAATTTATTTTGGTTATAGGTATTTGATAGATGTGTTTTGCAGATTTGGGCGACCCTTCTTGCCAAGTATCAAATTTTAATATCAAGTATTTAATTTTATAGAGCAAAATCGCCCCTCCTTGAGGGTCGTACCATTTTGGTGAGCATTGGAATTCGTGCAAAAATAATATAAGTCTTTTGGGAGTGTTTTCAGTGTTCTTACTTGGGCGCCTTCATCTTTGGGGGCTTGTGCATCTTATTTCATGTCATTTGAGTGAGTCTGGAGTGAATTATAAGCATTTTAGTGAAGTTTTGTGTTGCTGGTTGCGCATTTTCAGTCAATCTTCAATCATATCAGATTGTGGGATTTTGTCTTTGGAGTTGGGTTTGAGTCTAGGAAGTCTTATTGAGCATTGGAGAGTTATTATACTTTATTGCAGCATTGTTAGACTTCTAATCTTGTGTTCTGGGCAGGCATTCTACCTCATTGTAAGTTGAACAGTAGTACTGTCAACATTCTTATTTACTTGCTAAGCACTTTGTACTTCCCACGATTGTGGAAGAGACTAGCCTTGCCTCAATCTTTCATTTCTGCATTTACTTTCTTGTACTACCCGATGAAAAGTGGAAGAGGCTGGCATGCCACCTAGTTACTTTCTGTAATGCATTATAACATCATGTTGCTGATTGGCTGAGCCGTCATCAAGTTCATGGATCCTCTGACCATATGCTCGCCCCTCCTCCCACATTGGGTCTTAGGGCGCATTCTTGGTTAGAGTTATATTCAATTCAGCTATCTCATAAGGATCTTTTGACCATATGCTCGCACCTTGCCCAACATTGGGATCCTGGTGTACATTCTTGGTTAGAGTTACTTTTTGCATCGTTTTGGTTTTAGAGCTAACCTTAACAGGTGCGTGTTGCATTGTATTGTTATCAAAAACAAAAAAAAATTGGTTTGGCTCATTACAATTATAACCCTGGAAAGAGATTGTAACATTTCGCTACATCTAACCTCTTCCAGGTCTTTTGGACACCTTTTCCTCTTAGGGGTTTGCCCTTCTTGACTTGTTTATCTCTAAACGCTTTGATGGTTTCTTCTCTTTCCCATCTAGCCCTTTTAGCAGGGGTTTCTCTTATTTCCTCATCCGATGCTTCTTCCAATTTATGTAATTGTCCTCTCTTACATTGGTGATCCTCTCCCCATGGTTCTTTGCATTTAATACATTTATTCTTCCTCATCAATTCTTCTCTTAGTTTGAGTGCTTCCTTGTTGCAGCATTGGTGTCTCTTTCTCCATGTTTCATTGCAAAAGTAGCATACTTTTTCTTTATTATCTCTTTTTGTTTAATTTTCTTCCACATGAGGGTAGGATTATGCTCTGATACCACTGTAATGTCCCTTGCTAGATTTTGATGTAAATTTGTAGTTTTCAACTCAGGGACATTTTGTCAAACACTTCTTGTGCACACTATAACAGCTGTTGTTTTGAGGTTTCCTTTGTATTTTCAAAGCATAAGGTGAAATCATGAACATAAACTGCAATCTACTAATGACTGAGATAAATACCAATGCAAATAATTACTGTTTTCAATTCAATATGATGACCAAGTGCATCTAGAGATGAGAATTGTCCTCCTTTAAATGCTTGCCCAATGCTAACAAGTCAGCGTCAATCTGAGTGATGTCCTGCTATGCCAAGATGCCTCAATCTTCACTAATCGAACTAGGAGCTATGATGAATTTCTCCAGTTAAGATGTCGTCTCCTTAAAGGATATTGAATTCCCTTGGCAGCTCGTTGGCAACAAAGTAATGGAATATTCAATTTGTCTTCTTAATTTCTCCAAGCCACGCACTCCACTATTTGGCATCATTTGTCCGCTTTGCATATAAATCAATATTGCAACTATTCATCCTTAAAATATTCGATAAACTTGGTCTATATATCTGGCCGATAATATTTCCAATAAAGTGATATGACTCTTGAACTTGTCTCACTTGAAGCTGCTCCCGCTATCCTTAAATTCGCGTCTCCTGACAAAGTGCGATCTCAGCAAATAAGACAAATTAGTTTGTCCTTACCTAGCATCGGCTTCAAATGCGATAATATCTTTTCATTCGCAAATCTCCTTATCTTCTCATGACAAACGAATATATTCAAAGGCTTCTCTGCTTTTGCGATGAGCAAAGAAATGATTTGTCTCTTGCGGTTTTGTCTTTAACTGCCAAGTAAGACAAATATGCCCAATATGGTGATGGCGATCTCTTTTCGTCCCTCTAGCTCTGTTTGTTCTTCCTTGCTATCTTTCTTCATTTCCTATTCCATGCCCTTGGATAACTACGAGATTTCTTCAAATAACTTGTAATGAACCGGACCAATTTTTTCAATTTATTTCAATGAACACACTAATGCAAGAAGCACCCGTTAGGGTTAGTCCAAAACAAACCAGTAGTTTGCAAGTAACTCTTTGCCAAGAATGCGCACTCAATCTCAAGATGAGAAAGATGCTGTCATATGGCAAGAGAGTCGTCAGTACAACTAGAAAGGAATTACAATGCTAAAAGTAAACTCGACACCAAGAATGTGCTTTCCAACCCAAGGTGGGAATGGAGCTACCATATGGCGGAGTATCTATTGTAAATGATGCAATACATAAAATAAACTCAACGCCAAGCATGTGCACTCCAAACCCGAGGTGGGCAAGGCTCTACCATATGGCGGAAATACTAAATGCAATACAAATAGACTGAACAAGGGCCAGTCTCTTCCACAGCCGTGGGAATACAATGTAACTTAACAAGAAATAGAAAGGGCTGAACAGTACTACTGTAACAGCCTTACAATAAGGAAAGTTGCCTGCCAAGAACACTGAATTAGTGATATATCAATGCTGCAATGAAGTTTAATGTATCTCCAATGCTCAATATGACTCCAGGACTCAAACCCAACTCCTAAAGCAAACTCTAACAATCTGATATAACTGAACATAGACTGAAAATGCATAACCAGCAACACAGTAACCCACTAAAAAGCTCATAACTCACTCAAAACCCAACCAAATCACTTGAAACCTGATGCAAATGAGAGCTAGAATGTTGACAATGAAAAACTGACTGAGAAATGACTATCAAAATGCAGTATTTTTTTTGGCACACTTCCCAAGACAGCCCAAAATGGTACGGCCAAGGAGAAGGGCGATTTTGAGAAGATAAAATCATACACTCAATAATAAATTCTGAAACTCACCAAAGAGGGGCGCCCTAGGGTGAGAAAGCCAAGGAGAAAATTCTAACCAACCAAAGACATTCTCTACTTCAAAGAAAACCAAACGAAAATGCAAACCCTAAAAAATCTCCAAATTCCTTCTAACCTTGATGTCTGTCATTATTTGGGATATAAAACAAGCCTAGCAAGTTACTGGCTAATCTAAACTAAGAGAGAAATGGTTAGGAGGTATATGCATCCCTCGAAGTAACTCTGAAAGTATTTCAGCAGCATAACAGTATGATAGAAAAATAAGATGATCAAATGAAGACCCAACCTCTCCTTATATAGCTTTTGATAAGAACTTCTAGAAGCCTCTAGAAAGTGCGCCCAGATTAATTGAATTTCAAATCCACTTTTCCACTTGTATTTGCATTTTATTTAATCTTCAATTATCTCCTTTCTTGGGCGCCAACTTGAGGAGATTAATTCATTTTTTTAATAAAATAAAACTTTTCTTCCAAATAGGCGTCCCCTTCCTCAAGCAATATTTTCAACCTTAGAATATTAATAAAATACCTCATGAAGCATCCACCCCTTAAAGTCCCCTTTTTAAACACAACTTAAAGTCATAATTTAGGCTAAGGGTCAATGTTAAAAATTAACATTATTTTAATTAAAATAACTTTCCAAAATGCATCAAAAGGCTCTGAAATCAATAATATCCAAATCCTAAACAAGCCCCAAGAGGAAAGCCCATTTAAATTCCTAATGCCAATGGACACTATGAAAAATAGGAATTTCCACAAAAATATAAATTCACAAAGTTTGTTCTTATCCATGTATATATACTAACAAGCTTTCAAAACCCCGTAGTGAATCCGGCAGAATCCAAATCCCAAACTCCAAGATGTAATAGCTATAACTTACTACTAAAAATAGTAAGTCCGAAAGGTGGGTCTGGTCAGCTTAGACATAGTCATACCTTCGCTAAGCCTTCCTTCAAAACCCGCATGAATCTAGAATCCAAACATTCAAACTCCAACACGCAAAACCGGGGACCTCAAAAGAACTCCACCAAGTAGCCTGAACCCTTCAATTCTGGCCCCACTATCCGGCTTGCCTGAGGATAGGGCCATCAATCACCTGAAGGGTGTAGTACAAAAAATGGGAGACATTACATAACTCCCCATATACCACCCAATTTTGGTGGAGCGTATTTTTCCAGCCTAGACTACAACGGTTTATGGGTGCTTATACAATTGCAGCATCCGGTGACTCCAACAAAAACTTCCTCCTATCCACACCTTTATTCTCTTTATACCCACGGACGCTGAGAGACACATCGCTCCATTGTATGCGCTTGTCCCAAAAGGCCTGCCTGTTGATTAATGATCGAATATTATCCTTAATGTTGCCCCCAATTTCCCTTGAGTCTATAGAAGATGCTTTATATTAATATTTTCTTATTTTGATATATTTATTTATTTTAGTTTCCTTATATTTTAATAATATTAAATTATATTATGTTATTATTTTCTTGATAATAAAATGGCTAATATTTCTTTTAATATATATTATTATATTTTATATCATAAGCTTCTTAAAATATATTTGTTATTATTTATATTATAATAATATTTAAATTATTAGAATTTGTATTTTAATGTCTACGATATTATCTTTGATAAAATAATTATAATATTATCTTTGTGATGATTATAATCAAATTACTAGTGTTTATACTTTTATTATGTTTTTATCTTATTTAATTATTATTTTAATGTTGCGATTTTGGGGACATGACACACTTAAATGGAACTTATGCTTTGATACCATGTAAATTTTAATGATCAGATTATATGCACAGAAAATTAATTCAAAATCAGACACAGTACACAGCAAATACCCTGGGAAAACCCTCCTCTTGAGGGAGAAAAACCCAGCCACAATATACCACTTATATATTGAATAATCTCAAAGATGATCTTCTTACATGAGGCCAAAATTCAGGCCCAAATATAGGCACCAATAGATGATGCAACATAGCAATACAAGATAGCAATTCGTTGGTCAACTTACAGCCTTCAATGATACCAAACTGAACCTTTAGTAAACTTCAATTTGCTTTGTACAGATTCGCGCCGAGTAGAAGTAATACAATAGACAAAAAATTGATGATCAATGGAATGTAAAGGAGGCATATATATACAAAACAATAGAGGAGACATGACTCTCCAAATACAATAAGTCGGCCTCATACAAGATGATGTCTTTTGGAGAATCGCGCCTCTTGTGACAAGGTTGGCCTTGTTACCAAAAATCATGCCTCTTCATTTGGTAATTATTGCTTTAACAAATGGAAGTGTCTCTATAAGAAATTGCGCCTCTTTGATACTTAATAAATTAAATAGCATGTGGCTATCATTTAATTTATTATCCATATGAAGATCGCTAGAAGATTATACCAGACGTTGCAAGTATCATTGACACTCCCTCTCAGCTAGGGAGTAAACTTCCAGCTACACAAGACATATCACCTCAACGTGTTGTCTATCACTATGGCTACAACCATAAATGAAAAGAAGAATATCACCTCAACATGATATTAGATATCGCCTCAACACGATATCAACCATAATGGCTACAACCATACTATGGCAAGTACAAGTGTTCATCACTTGCGTGATGTTGTTACCTCAACGTGACTTTCACCATGACTCTCTCAGAGGGTGAAACACAAGTACAACATATGTCATGGAGTCACACACATGACATCCACCATGACTCAACTCAGAGGGTGGAAACAAGGGTTTTCACCTCAAATCTCAAAGAGAAATGCATTAACAAGGGCTTGCACCTCAAATTTCTTCGTCTCAAAGGAAAATGCATTAACAAGGGATTTCACCTCGAACTTCTCTCACAGAGAAGAACTCATTAAACAAGGCTCACTGATATTGAGACTCTTTCTCAGTCAAGGCTAGATTCTCCACCATACCAAGCTTATCTCGAAAGTACACAAACTTTATCCTGGAGAGAGGCTTGGTGAGAATATCTGTCGTCTTCTCATCAGTGTTGATGTACCTCAACTGTACAGCCTGCCACAGTACCATATCTCTAATGTAGTGGTACTTGATCTTAATGTGCTTGGTTCTGTCATGGAACACATGATTGACAGAAAGCTTCACACAACTCTGATTATCACAATGAATGATAGTAGGCTCCATTGATTGTCCAAACAATCCTGCAAGGAGCTTACGAAGCCACACTGCTTCCCGTGTTGCCATACAAGCTGCAATATACTCTGCCTTTGTTGTACTCAATGCTACAAATGACTGCTTCCTGCTGCACCAGGAAATCATAGCAAAACCCAAACTGAAGCAACAACCAGAGGTGCTCTTCCAATCTGTGACACACCCGGCCCAATCAGAATCTATATAGCCATGTAACTCCAAGTCTACATCTAAAGAATACCTCAATCCATATCCAATTGTGCCTTGCAAGTATCTCAGGATATGTTTAGCTGCAACAAAATGTATCTGTCTCGGATCACACGTAAACTAGCTAAGTGCACTCACTGCATAGCAAATATCAGGTCTAGTGTTAACTAGATACATCAAGGACCCAATCAACTGTCTGTACAATGTAGGATCCACCAAGTTTGAACTGGCTGTAGCCTCCTTCAATTTATGTAGGTTGGTTTCCATAGGTGTAGACATGGATTTGCAATCCATCATACCAAATCTCTTAAGTATATCAATGGTGTACTTCCCTTGACTTGGAATCATCTCATCTAGTTTCTGCCAGACTTCTAATCCAAGGAAGTAATGCATGAGCCCAAGGTCCATCTCAAATTCCGAAGTCAACTCCTTTTTGCACTCGAGAATTAGGTGATCTTCTCCAGTAAGAATCAAATCATCAACATATAAGACCACTATTAATGCATCACCATTGATTACCTTGAAGTAGAGATTTGAATCAACATCATTCTTCAAGAAGCCCAAACTTGATAGGTAACGATCAATCCTTTCGTACCATGCACGAGGAGTCTACTTAAGACCATACAGGGCCTTCTTCAGCTTGCAAACATGTGACTTCTTCCCATGAACCTCAAATCCATCAGGTTGCTCTATATAAACTTCTTCCTCAATCACTCCATTGAGAAAAACTGTCTTCACCCATTGGTGAATCTTCCATCCTCTGTGATTTTGAACAGCAATGATGGTTCTGACAAAAGTATAGCGAGCAACAGGAGCAAATGTTTCTTCGTAATCAATTCCCTCTTTCTGAGAAAACCCACGAGCCACAAATCTTGCTTTGTATTTTTCAATGCTTCCATCTGCAACATGCTTGATCTTGAAGAGCCATTTAGAAGATACCACAGACTTGCCCTCGGGTCTAGGAACAATGTCTCAAACATCATTCTTAAGAATT
>VDFB02134058.1:0-22390 GCA_007258455.2 Sequoia sempervirens | reverse complement strand
TTGACCTTTGTGAAAGATATAATAGAGAGAATGTTTCATTCAAGATCATCATCTACACTAAACCAAATTCCTTTCAAATTACATTTTGAGCACTTGTGTTTAAGCGTAAGAATTTTAGGACCAAAAGCCTAGTGATTTTGGAGAGAATCTCATACATAGTTTTTATTTGAGTTTCATTAGATATGGAATTTAGCCACATTGTATTGATTTATTTTTCCATTATTGTTGGTATGAATTTTCTATTGTATATTTTGATATTGTAGAACCATTTGAATGTAATACAACCATTATTCTAATAAGAAAGAGATCAAAATTTACACCTATTATGAGTTGTTCATTATAATAAGGAGATTAGGAGTTATTTTTTCATTTTCTATTTGATATGTAATAATATTGCTCATGTATAAGCAACAATTATAATACGAGTTGTCTAAGATCTTATCAATTATTAGTAAGGAGAATAGTGTTGTTATCTAAATAATAAGTATTTTTGGAAGGCTAATAATTAGATTTGTATTATTGTTTGGGCTCAAAAAATTACAAGAGGAATATATGTGTGGGGTGGCTAGTCTTGAAGGGTTCCCTTTGGCCAAATGAATAGAACACTCAAGGTTCTTTAGAAAAAAGGAAAATTGAGATCTTTGATTGGGGTTTGGGTAAGCACATGAAAGAGTTGAAGTAAAAACTTAAAAAAAGAGAAAGGTCAATATTATTGGTCTCAAAATGTGTAAGTTTATGAAAGATAGAGGAGCTACATGAATGAGAATAGGTTTATTGTCAACAGGAGCTACATGTTTATTAACTTCATGTGAATGCTTGAGCTATGAGAGGTGTTCTATATGAAGAGGAGTAAAACTATGTGCTGTTGCGAGATATGAGAGGTTTAACTCTGTAATTTTTATAATGCAATTTCTTAACGAAAAGTGTTTCTAGGTTGTATTCTAAATTATATTAATGAAAGAATGGTTATTTTATTTGTTGTTTGGTGTGAAATACAATGTATTATATTATCAATACTTTATTCAAGGTTTATTTCCATGTCTATTTGCTTGTATTGTTGACATTTCATTTCTTTATGGTGTAGTTTGTTTTGTGTGTGTATCTTGTTGTTACTTACAACAAATAGATTGAGTGTATAGGTTGACTATAGACACCTAAAAAAACTATAGTGTTAGGTTGAGATATAGAAATTATCTTGGGGGTCACTATAAGTAACTTGCAACAACATAACAAGTTACTTAGCTTAGTGCACATAGAAAATTCTTGTAGTGGATATCCATTTATTGGCTAATGAGTGTGTAGTTTGGTTGAAGAGGCAACTTTTGAGTGCCACTGTAATACTCCACCACGAAACCCCAAAGGAAAACACATCTAACTAACAATTATGACACATTTTTTTTTAAAGTGAAGAAACATATAGATCATACTATCAACTAACATAGAAATGTAAACTGCATGCATATATGCTCTATCTATGTCCTTCAAGGTATCATGACTTCATTACACACATACATTCCTAACATGTACTAACCCAACATCTAAGATTAACCAATCCACAAAAGATAATTATAAATCCATTGCATTAAGTAAATGGACATCATACATCCATACATCATATTATATAAATAACCATCAATGTTCAAATGTTAAACCCAAGGAGTACATACATCACTTTTATTACATAAAGGTGCATCATTCAATGATTACATAATTACATCAATAATTCCCAACATACAATGGGAAGGATACATTAGATACATGATAAGATACAACTGAAATGATTACATTACATAACATCAACACTATCTCAAGTCTAGTACAAGATTTGGAATCTCTGCATACGGTACAACATCCATGCTCACGAACATCAGCTGGGAACCCAATGAAGTACATAAAACATTCCACCCGACCATGTGGAACCCTAAGGTCCAGCCCCCGTGCTAGGAGATGGCAATAACGACCCACTACACAAGCAGTTAAGTAGACAAGGGCTAACATGACTCCAACATACAAGGTGCAACAAGAAAAAACATAGCAGTGGCACCGCTTCCAAAGTTATGAAAATAAAAAGGATGACCACAAACAAGGGAGTGCTAGGATGCAGTAGGGAAGAGTGTCATCACATGGTCCTAGCATGGGTTATCTTGACAGTCTCTCACTAGATGTCGGCCCCCATCTATGGTTATCTTAACAGTCTCCCACTAGATGTCGGTCCCATAGGGTGACACATGTGGAACCAACTTTCCTTTCATGAGGACAAGGAAGTTGATCTTTCCAACCAAGCCTTCTCAACCCGTCCTTAGCCTAAACAAGCACTATAGGCACAGGTGAGACATCCATTTATCTTGATTAATGTCAACCTACCCAACCCACTAATTCATTAATTAGGTTATCACTTAGTTATGAAACCCTCACATGGGTTATCCTAGACGCCACTTTGTGTGCTGACCCCCATTGAGAGCCACTCTCCCTACTAGCATCTAGAAGACCCACATAACATCTAGGGTAAAGCCACCTACACAAAGTATAAAAAAATCACAAGATAAAAAAAACATAAGTGAGGCATGAACTATCTCGCACAAAGTTCACATCAAAGAAGTAATTATAACAGTGCAAGGCTAAAACCCACATAAGCGGGTGCTGTCATAATAGTGGTTTACAATTCCTGAGAGGAACGAATTTTAGCTGAAATCACATATTTTAAAAAAATATAATGATTTAAGCCTTAAAAAGTTCCATTTTAAGGATTCCAATTGAAGAGGGTTTGATCAAATCACTTAGATCAAACCCCCTTGGATAGAACCTTGCTAGTTTTAAACCATACCTATAAATGTGTTTCCTTTACACCTATCAAAATGCTGATAAAAAATCACTTTTGATTTAGCTTTTGGGGGATCAAATGAATTCATTTAAAAATAATTTCAAATGATTATGGTATTCCTCAGAACAAGCTATCCAATGAATATAATTTTAATATGTTTTGGTTTTGTCATGTATTTGTTTTTTAAGTTTTATTAAACATAGGTTTTTCATTGAAAATGAATTTCTTTGTTCTTCACATGTGGAAAAATAGAAGATTATTAAAAAAAAAAATTGAAAAATATGAGTGCACCAGATATTGAAGTCTTTGATCCAACAAAAAAATAAAATAAAATTTTGACATATATAGAAAAAGTTACGCATTATACAGTCGCACTATGTCTAAATTGTAATTGGCTTGACTTGAAACTTGATTAAAGAAAAAATATTCAATAAAAAACTATCTAACCAAGTGGAAGCACTAGATATGGAGTTACAAATCTAAATTTGAAAGAATTAGAATTTTATCCTTCATTGAAAAAAGTTATGCTATACTTGCAAGGCCACTTTTAAAAATGTTGTTTTCTCAAAAAAATCAATTTTCGTGGAGATGGAAAAGAAGGAAATTTGATTCCAAAAATTTTGAAAAAAAATATTTTTAGAATCTACATACAAAAATTTGATGAGACTCTAGTTTGCACCATCTTCAAATTCCTCACTAGCCGCTATAGGTGCCCGAATGTGAAGATTTAGTTAAAAATAATAATTTCAGTGTCCAGTTTGGCCAAAAATTGTAAACCACTATTATGGGATCACCCAAGCACAATACATGAAGATAAGATCAACGGTTTCACAAGGAACCAAACATGAAAATACAACATGTAGAAAAACTCCCCCTAGCCTCTGGAAGATTACCATAACAATTCCGCACAAAGATACCCTCATAACACAAAACCCAAAATAAAAAATAAACCTCAATAATCAAAAGCTTCTCATTTTCACT
This sequence comes from Sequoia sempervirens, assembly GCA_007258455.2. Lineage (NCBI taxonomy): Eukaryota > Viridiplantae > Streptophyta > Pinopsida > Cupressales > Cupressaceae > Sequoia > Sequoia sempervirens. The sequence continues at coordinate 18,588 of VDFB02134058.1, read as the reverse complement.
AATTCAACACCTCAAACTAAATGAGCAACAAATAAACATTACAACCATGGATTCAAATTTAATAATTACAAATGAAAGCGACATTTAATATTCAATCAATTAACCAAAAGTACCCGAACTCACTAACGAAATACTTTACTCAATACCAACACACCAAACAACAGTGCGACCATGAGATACTTCCTAAACAAGGCACTATTTCCACATTTCATATTTTTTTTTTAACATTTCCCACATAACTCACTTAATAAAACATTTATCGCAATACTTCTAGACCTCTAATTACCTAGTGAACTTACAAATCAGTTATTTAATAATGAACACAATCAATATTTAAAAATAATAATCTATGTTGCTTATTTTAACATAGCTAATCACAAATCTTCCAATTTAACTAATTATAAGTAAATAAATTTTCTCCATTTAATCTCCCAATTTATCCTAATTATATACTACGCATATAAAACTCTTTTCATTTAATCTAATTTACCAATTCACTAACTTCTTTATCAATTAATTGCGAAATAGAAATAGTCTCTTTTTAATATCGAAATTTGTATGTAAATTATTATATATATATTCATATACACTCATATACATATTTTATCCATTAAATGTAACAAATATAATATTATATTATGTAAATATAAATGCACATATATATAAGTATGTATTATAAACAAGATGAAATTTCCAATAAGACAGATTATAAAATAGCATATACATACACAACAACTGCTTATAATCAAAAGCCAACATCTATCACTTTCCAAAATACTATTAACTCAATTTCTCTTTTTACTAATTTAATTTTCCAATTCTATTAACATACTCAAAGAAAAAAATAAAAATAAAATATATATATATATAACCCATTTATCAATTATTAATTGCCACAAATATAAATCATATAACATATCGAATGCCTCTTATTTAAGATGGAATCTTATATATATAAAAATCAAATGCTAAACTAATACCGAATGCCACATATTTTAAATCGAGCTCCATATAAAACATCTACAGTATATATCATATATACTTCATATGCGATATCAAATGCACAGAGGAAAGAGGCAGTAAGCAGCAACCAAAGGAAGAGGGAGAGGTGGTGCGCATGGTGCAATCACAAGGGCTGAAGTAGCCTCCAAGCAAAAGCAAGAAAAATAGTGAACCATTATATTAAATCAAATACTTTGTATAAATTCGAATGCTAAAAGGATAAAAATCGAATTGCAAACCAAATGGATTCCATCAAGTACCAAAAGAAAACTTTGAATACCTAGCAGAAAGATGATAAACTGCGACTATTACAACAAAACAACATATCTCTTATGCATACTGAACAACCAACATCTTGTATTTTCCAATGAATGAAAACTTGGAACATACTAGGCGAATTCTATGCAGTTACATTTTCATCCAAATGAATGTAGAGAATAACATGAAATACCATGTATATACACAACCATCAAAATGGAGCCTAAGCCTACAATATGGAAAATAAAACTTAGGGAAGGGGGGCGTGGCTTCAACATCTAGTGGACTCACCATGCCAACGTTGAATGCAACATAATAAAAATAGATTAAGCAGAGTCCAACACATATTTAATGTTGTGAGGGTAGTAATAGGTGCGCGACTTACAAACATAGTGTGGAAACCCTAACATCACAAAGAAGCGATTCATTGTAAGCTCAAATTCCATCCACAAAATCAAATGTTATGAAAGTGAAAGAAAAGATCAAGCTTAAAAGGTATAAGAAAAAAAAATGCTGAGAATAACCTCATATGCAACAATTGTCTTATCGCTGCAACGCAGCTGGAGACACCGAAATTTGGTTTAGGCCTGTGACTTCCACATTCTTCGTAATTTGTATTCTTTATGGTCATTGATTAAATAAGCTTAATTATTTAATTAATTCATCTTCTTTTATTTCTTCTATTAATTAAATAATCTTAATTATTTAATTAATTCATATTGTCTTTATTCTATCTAATTAATTAAATAAACGTTTTTTATTTAATTATCTTACTAATTAACCTTATTCTTCCTGTTAAATTAAATAAATCATTATTTAATTTATTCTTTATCATATTTCAACTATAATTAAAAAAAATCATTATTTATTTAATTATTCATTTTGAGTCCCTTCATCATTTAATTAATTAAATATTATTTATTTAGTTATTCTTCAAATATCGAGTCTTGAATTAAATGAATTATTTAATTCATTAATTCTATTTTAACGCATTCTTCTATATTTTAGATAATTATGTGAGTTATCTAAATATTCATTTTTACTCGACTCGACATCTATTTTAATCGTTCAGTTAACTCTTCATTTGATGTCTGAGTGGCTTTCTCGAGTAATCTCTTCATCAGATCATGCAATCGTCCAGTTCTAACTCAATTGCGTGTACATACGAATTAATTAAATATTCTTATTTAATTAATTAAATGTTGTGCGTGCATTCGAACAGGGAGTCGTTATAATCAATCTTTATCTTTGTCATGCAAAGGTATTTCTTCTATTTTCGAATGGCGAACTGAAAATTAAATCATTTATTTAATCTTTAATTCTATTTCTAATTTGTATCACTCATGTCATCACTGTCAGTTATCTGAATGCATGTGTAATCTGTCAATCTCAACCGTCCATTGATCTTTCAATCTTGGCCTGTCGTTTGAATAATCAATTTTCTATAAATTGATTTGTCATTCTTCATTCCAATCTCTCTCGTGAATTTTGTAACTTTGGAGAGCACTTTGTCTTGAATCTTCGATATTTTGCTAATCACTATCTTAGGCTATACTTGCACGAACTTGAAAATCTGAGGGCAATTATACTACACAAGCAAAATGGAGAAGGGCAATCGAGATGAATCATGGAAATACGTTTGAAGATTGGTGAGATTGTTCTAGTTTTTAATTACATTTTTACTTTCCTATGTTCTTTGTTGCTTAACGAATGAATTTGCATCTTAGATTTCAGTATTGCATTGCATGTGTGCTTCTAATCAATCTTCTTTGTGTGTCTATTGTGCAAAGCTTTTATTTCAGCGTTACATTTGGTGAACCCGACATGAAGACACCATCTTCACGAATTCGTAGAGCTTTTAATTTTTGTTTTTGCAGATTTTTTGTACGGAATGACACATGTGAAGTTTCTGCACCCTAATTGACTTTCTGAACTGCATCTGACAAAGAAACGACGCATCTGATAGTTCCTAAACCGCAATTGATATCCCGAGCCACAACTGAAAAAGAAACAACGCATTTGACTGGTAATGAAGCGACGCAATTGACTGGTAAAATTTTATTTCTACTTTTGACAATATGGAATTTTCAATTGATTTTCATGTTACTGATATTTGATTTTCAGTGTGTGCCCATTTGGAGTTAACAAGCTTTTGCAGGATGATTGACGAAGACAATATTGAAAATTACTAATGACATCTTCTGCAAGACGCTTGTCGAAGACCCTAGTTAAATTTTGAAACAGATTGTTTGGTAGCGTAGCAAATCTTTTGTTTGGTTAAAATTAACAAGTGTCTACTGTGTTTGGTGCAAAAGCACAAGTCTGGTTACCCTTACGACTTGGTATATCGAAGTATCCTCTCCCCTTGTGCATCCGTGTGATCCTGGGTGTAAGAGAAATGGTTACCAATTCTAGAACTTGGGCCTGTTCTGGTGAGAAAAAGTACTCACCCCGGGACGACTCAGACCAGTAGCACCCTGAACTCGAGGGACTTCCAGCTGGTATATAAAAGTGGGTTCTTGGGGAAACCCCAAGAATCACGTGTGGTTCTGACGAGATGGATCCGAAAGGGGACTCATGCCATATGGATTACACCCCACGAACAAAATGCCTGAATTAAATACCCTTTGTTGTAGAGACCAACCTATTTGTGGCCGTTGCTTGGTATTAGTGCAGGTTACAGTATCATGCCTGAAGATACTCACTATTGATCCCCTTGAATAGAGATAGCAGTTCTTGGGAGGTCATTGCCCAAAGAATTCAGAATTGGTGTGCTTGAAAGACGTTAATGAGCCATGGAGGGGAGCCAATGCCACCAAATTCCTAAGCTATCCGCTCTCGAGAAGGAAAGGTGTTCATCACCAATCCGGGGTATAATAGGTGGGCTATACCAAGTATACAAACCCTAGGCCTTTGGCCTATTAGGATGTGCTTGTCTGTTATCACTTTAAATGTTCTTTGAGTCCAAAATTGAAACTGAAAACACTTTGTCTTACGATTGTCTTTGATTGTTAGAATTTGATCACGGAAAATGAAGTCAGTTTAAATTTCATGTCATTGAAAATTCACAGAGAGTCGCAACTGTTCACCAGAAACACGCATCTAATTTTTAGAGTCGTATCTGTTAATTTAGAGTCGCATCTGTAAATTTTGAGTCACATCTGTTAATTTTGAGTCGCATCTGTCACTTTGGCTTGCATTTGATTTGGAAAAACCGCATGCGTTATATTCTGAGTCGCATTTGTTAGTTAGAGTCGTATCTGGTATATTTTGAGTCACATCTGTCAGTTTGAACCGCAATTGTTAATTGTGAGCCGCAACTAAAAATTAAACGATGCATCTGTCTAATTATCAGAAAACCAAAATTACAGTCACTGTCTAGTCAAACACGGTTATACCAGTTTTAGTGGTCTTCACACAAACAGTCCTTAAACAGAAACCTGAAACGATTTGCTCAATTTTGCATCCTTTAGGTTCATTTAGTCATTATCATAGTTGTCTTTAGTTAGAGTTTACCTTAATCTTAGGGTACATATCACCTTGCATTAGACTTCTAGAAAGGTCACTTTTACAAACTTTAGGAGTAGTCCACCATCTATACTCTAGAAAGGTCATAGTGTCAACGAAATCTGTCATTGAACCTAGTCTTATCATCTTATACTTTGACCTACAGAGAGTCATCCTAGCTCATCAGTCTAGTTAGGAAACTCAACTTGTCTTTGATATTCGTCCTACATTGGTTCCTTGACTTAACTAAATTGACACCTTGGTTTGACTTTAGGCAGTTGGTCCCTTCATCTTGGGTTTATAGAATTGATCACTTTAGGGTCTTGCTTAGACTTTGCATCTGTAGAGTCTAGACTAGTGTCATCCTAGGACATCCTTTATTTTGCATAAGAAAGTCCCAAAAACATAGACTAGGGTCATACTGTTCATACATATAGTCTTGCATTTCCCGCATATTGAGCTTGTCTTACATGGTTGAAACTAGGTCTAAGAGAAGAGAGAGAGAAAACATGTCGAACCCAAACGAGTTCATCAATCCATTTTCTTCAAGACCTCATAAGACTCTATTAGAAAAATTCACCACTAGAAACACTCAAGGACACATTGTAGTAGAGGACATAGAGGCTGCCACACAGGACCCTGAGTTTTCCTCTTTTGTAGATGAGTACCTAGCAAATGATCGTCAACGGTTTTTAGGAAAATTGCTAGCTGAAGGTGCTACCTTACCTCCAGGATTTGACATTAGCACCTTACAAACTCAACCTACACAAGGGACAAATACCATGACTACTAGTACTACTATACCTTAGGTCAACACAACTATGCCATCTAGCACGTCTACACAGAGTACAACAGTCCATACGTCCCCATTTGGTACACCTAGCATGACATCAGGATTTAATTTCACTACAGGGGCATCATCATCCACTCCCACTGGTCCTCTTATTAGGAGTAAAAGACCTAAAATGTCAGCCCATACATCATATGTCGGTGTCACAAGTGCACAATCAACAACCATACCTACTACTAGTATCATGGGTACCTTACCACAGTCGATGGCCATACCTAGTGCTCAAATCACTAGTACTATACCAAGGGTTTCACAAATAGGGGGCATTCCCTCCTTCCAATATGGCAATCAAAATCCACTCTTCCAAACTAGTAGTCAGAGTCCATTTACATTGATTCTGAATCAGAACCCTTTTTCATAGATTGCTAGTCAGAATTCGTCCATGTAGATTCCAAGTCAAAACCAATTTATGTCGATTTTGAATCAGAACCCTTTTTCATAGATTGGTAGTCAGAATCCATCCACACAGATTCCAAGTTAAAACCAATTCACATCGATTCCAAATTAGAATCCCTTTTCACAAAGTGGTGCTCGGAACCCATTTACATAGAACCTAGGTCAACACCAATTTATGTAGATACCAGACCAGAATACATTTACCAACACTCTGAATCCAAATCCACCTCAGATGCCAATGTTCAATCAAAACCCATCATGAGACTTTGGATTTCAGAATACATACATGGATCCGCATAATCCTCCTAGCACATCTTTGACCCAAGTTGACGTCCTACAAACACAAATGCACACATTGCAAACACAAATGGATAACATATCGGTCTCAACTAAGAAATCATTTTCACCAAAGAACATATGCCCCTTCCCTTTTGATAGATCATTGTACATGACACCTTTCCCTCATGGATATGTCATACCGAATCTTCCTAAGGACAATGGCAAACGCAATCCAGTAGAACATATCAGGGAATTTTCTACCATATGCATAGATGTCGCTTACAATCCCACGTATCTTATGAGGCTATTTCCATGAAGTCTTGTAGGAGTTGCACTAGAATGGTTTTTGGGTTTAGATTCTGGCATTAGATCTTGGGGGGAACTAGTCGAGAAATTTGTGGAGCAATTCTCCTTCCACATTGACCATGAGATAAATATAGCAACCTTGTGCCACACAACACAAGATGAAGGGGAAACATTCATTACTTTCTTCCAGTGATGGAGAACTATTGCTAGTTGGTGTCATGTTGAGATACCCGAAAAACAAAAGGTTACAATGTTTCAAGAAAACCTTCATCCAAAACTCAGGAGTAACTTAAGGGTACATTGCTGCATATCTTTTTCAGAACTCGTGGAAAAAGGGGTGATAATAGAGAAGGATCTCATTGAAAAGGGTGAAATCAAAATGACAACATCCAATAGAAACCTAATCATACAAAACACCCCCACTGACAGAAATAGATTCTGGTCTCGCAACAAGAATGTCACCAATGATGGGGTGGTGGATGCTAAAACATTACAAGCAAGACCCCTCCTCACATTACAAGGACCTCATACTTTTGCCAACACGCTTAATGCTGTCAATCAACCTCCTAACACGGTCTCCAATACTCAATGTCCACAACCAAGGAGATTTCAAAAACGTGAGTTCACTCCCTTAGGGGAACCCATTGAGTCAATGTTCAAACAACTGTTACAACACAACCTCATACAGCTGCAGGAAACAAGACAATACGATCCAGGATAGTTTAAACCAGCTTGGTGGGATGACAATGCCTTTTGTGATAATCATAGGACTAAGGGACATAACCTAGAAAACTGTTGACAACTGAAGAATATCATTCAGGATCTTGTTGATAAGAGAATTATTGAGGTTAGTGGACAAAAACAAAAGACATCCAACACTGATCATCAAGTCTTTTTAGACCCACTACATGACCATGGGAAAGGAACTGTCCCCAGTTTGAGTACTAAGACCAATATGTCGGCCAATTATGCGAGCATCAAACATGATTATGATAGCGGCAAAATCATTCATTACCTTCGCGCCGCCGATGAAAACTTCAATACCATTACTATCAATGCTAATCCTGAATGTGCGGTCAATACTCGTACTAAGTTTGTTATCCAAGGCCCTCCATCGCAGCAATAATCACAACCTTCCAAGTTACAATATAACCTACTTGACCAATTGGGGAAGACCCCAGCCCAAATCTCAATCTTGGAATTGTTGCGTATCTCTCCTGAGCACCGATCTATCCTCGATAAGGCTTTACAGAACACCACGGTCCCTACTGACCTTGATGTCAATCATTTCCAAGAAATGGTGGGCTACTTGACCAATAATCATCATGCCACATTTTTTGAACAAGACTATGCCACAAACAAGACAAACCACAATGACCCGTTACATCTAGAAGTCCTTGTCGATGACACCAAAGTTAGACCAGTTTTGGTAGACGGAGGAGCAGGGTTAAATCTATGCACTTTAAAACTAATTAAGGCATTAGGTATCTCAGAAGCATGTGTGGACACCACTAAGAGTATTGTCATTAAGGCTTATGATGATGAAGAACGAAAATCAAAGGGGGTGGTAACACTTCCTATCAGAATTGGTCCTGCAGTAATGGAGACAAAGTTCCAGGTCTTGGATCTCACCCTCCCTTATAACCTTCTGCTAGGTAGACCATGGATTCATGCCATGAAGGCGGTCCCTTCCACATATCATCGGTGTCTTAAATTCCCTTACAATGGCACCGAAATAACAATAGATGGTGATCCCGATCCTTTCCAGTATTGCACCAATCTAAAGGAGATCCCTTAATGTCAAGTGCCAGTCAACCAAGAGGCCTCACCGTCTAAACCATCTTCTTATGTTGACCCATCCACACTCACTCAAACATCTATTTCACCCTCACTTCCTACCACTCCTAGGGTCGAGATCCAAGACAAGGGTTGTGGAGAGTATTACATGAAAACTTCTTATTGTGTTAGCCATTTGGTTCCTCCTAAGTCATATGGTTTGCCTATAATAGGTAGAGGACAATCTATGATCACTATACATGTTCCCCCCACAACAACTTTCACTAAATGGGGTGAATTAAGCAAAGAGGTTGTAGATACAGAAGATGTCACTTCCTGGCTGTATAAGGAAGATAATCAAGAACCCCTTTTACTTGCTCACATTCCTACAAGTCTATATGGAAAGGGTTTCAAAATCATGCAAAGAAAAGGATATGATGGACAAAGTGGTTTAGGTTTAAACCAAGATGGCAGAGTGGAACCAATATTTGTTTCTCAATGGCCAAAAGGAGTAGGGCTAGGGTTTCAACCGATTCAGATTGGCGTTCCTAGTACTTCATCACCCTTACTTGAGGAAGTACGTGCTTCAGAAGATACTAAGACATCTCACAAACCAGTATACCAACATCATTGTGACTCCCCCGATTCTAACGATTATGAGTGGGATTCCCTATCCTCTACTTCCTCTATGGACCTTGACAAGTTATTTGGAGAACTTGACTTGATGTTAAGTTCTTCACTCAATCCTTTGAATTCTTGTCCACCAAAGAAAATGACAAAAGAGGAATGGTTTAAACACTACTATTGGGAATCACTCGATCCTATCTCTTGGCAATCTGAGCCACCTGTTTCCAATAGTCAAACCTTGGCATTAGACCCACTTATTCATCCACCTAGACCCAAACCCAAGAGAAAAACGGACTTGGTACAAGACTTTTGTAATCACATGAATAATTCAATCTTTACCTTGACCCCATTAGACTTTGATAACTCCGACGATGACATGCCTTTAGTTTATCCCCAACTCATAGATTGGGATCAACAAGATACACTTGTCTTAGACACTTTTGAGGACGACGAAGCAATTGCTGAGTTCCTGGGATTATGTGAAGGCATACCTAACAGAGATCATAAAGCTGGTTTTACCATTGACTTGGACAATAAAGCATATTTTGGGGAATCTGTTCAACCCTCTAGTCGCAAAAATGAGAAAAAGGATAAACAAAATAAAAAGGATGAGTCTCTAGGTGAAAACCGAAAGGCACCTCTAGACAATGAAAAAGTAAAAAGAAAGGACGCATCCGAAGGTGAGAACCTCTCTAAGGCACCTAAGGATGGAGGTTTGAACATTCTCCCCATTGCACAGGAAAAGTCACTCATGCTCGTTGAAGAATCAGTAGAAGTCAACATAGGCACAAAAGAGAATCCTCGATTGATTTATTTGGCAGTGTCATTGACAACACAAGAGAAATCAGAGTTCCACGACTTCTTTGAATAGAGACAGATAAATTTTGCTTGGTCATATGCCGACATGCCTGGGTTAGATCCTGAACTTGTTCTACATCACTTGCCTTTACAACCAGGTGCCAAACTAGTAAAATAGAAGTTGAGAAAAATGCATCCACAAATTGCTTTATTAGTCAAGGCATAACTCAAGAAACTCTTAGACGTTGGTTTCATCAGACCTATTGACTATGTAGATTGGATTTCCAATCTTGTACCAGTTACCAAACCAGCTGGGGGCATCCGCATTTGCACTAATTTTAGAGATATCAACAAAGCTTGTCCTAAGGATGACTTCCCTTTGCCTAATATAGACATGATAGTTGACATGACAGCAGTATATGAGATGTTGTCCCTTATGGATGGATTCTCAAGATATAACCAGATCAAAATTGCCACTGAAGATCAACCTAAGACAGCCTTCACTTGTCCTTGGGGAACGTATTGCTGGAATGTTATGCCCTTCGGGCTCAAGAATTCAGGAGCAACCTATCAATGTGCCATGACTACTATCTTTCATGATCTAGTACACACTTGTATGGAGGATTATGTCGATGACCTTATTGTAAAATACAAGACAAGGGTTGAACATTTACAGGTTTTAGACAAGGTATTTCAGAGGCTGGAGAAGTATAATGTGAGACTCAATCCAAAGAAATGTGTGTTTGGGGTCAAGTCAGGAAAGCTGTTAGGTTATATCATTTCTAGACGAGGCATTGAAGTAGATCCTGCTAAGGTGAAAGCAATCATGGACATGCCACCACCCAACAATCTCAGTCAACTAAGGACATTACAGGGAAGGTTGCAATCTATCAGAAGATTTATAGTGCAGCTAGCAGACAAGACACACCCTTTTCAACATCTACTTAAGAAAGGAGCACCCTTTCCATGGACACCTTTCAACTGATAAAAGAATATTTACTTACACCACCTGTCTTAATGCCACTTATTGAAGGGAGACCATTGATTCTTTATATCACTGCAACCCATTTATCACTCAGAGCATTGCTTACATAGAATGACGATGAAGGTCATGAAAGGGTAGTCTATTATATCAGCCGGACTTTGGTCGGTTATGAGCTCAACTATAGTAACATTGAACGTGCCTGTCTTGCAGTAGTATTTGCTACCCAAAAATTGAGGCACTACATGCTAAACCATCAAACAATGTTGATTGCTAAAATAGACCCTCTGAAATATCTTCTTAGCAAGGTAGCATTAACAGGGCGACTGGCCAAGTGGGTTATGATACTTAGTGAGTATGATATACAGTATGTAGAAAGAAATGCTATTAAAGGACAAGTCATTGCTGATCAGTTAGCTGATGCACCCATACAGGCAAATCATCCATTAGTTGCAGACTTTCCTGATGAGTTCATATTCACATTTGACACAAACATAACATGGAAACTGTACTTTGATGGCTCACATACAAATCATGGTTCAGGGGCTGGGATATTGTTTATCACACCACAAGGTGATTCCATCCCTAAGTCATTTAGGATTGCATTTCCATGCACTAACTACATGGTACAGTATGAAGCTCTAGTGACAGGGTTACGCATGGCGGTCAAGTGGAAAATTAAGGTTTTACAGGTTTATGGTGATTCTCAACTAGTAATCAGTCAGGTAAATGATGATTATGAGACTAAGGATGAGAATCTTACTCCATACAAGCGCATGGCAGATAGTTTTAAAGAGTACTTTAACAAAGTCAAATTTCATCAAATACCTCATGTTTTAAACAGGGCAGCAGACGCTATGGCTATAATTGCATCACTTCTTGACATTCCTAACAACGTGCCTAAGTTTGAGTTCTTAGTAGAACAGCTTTTGGTCCCAGCCTACGATATCCCAGATTCTGAAATGGTGTGTGACATCGTTGGTCCCGATTCCCCATGGTACAAAGAAATCTATGATTACCTTCATGCCGAAGTCGTACCCATTGGCCTATCCAATAACCAATGTAGAACATTCCTCCGCAAGTCAGCCAAATATACCATCGTTGGAGACACCCTATATAGACGCGCCTTAGACAATACCTTACTGAGATGTCTTGATTCTACTGAAGCACAAGCAACCTTGCATGGGGTGCATGAGGGTATATGTGGTTCCCATTCTAGCGGTCCTACCTTAGCCAAAAAGATTATGAGACTGGGTTATTATTGGCCTACTATGGAAAAAGACTCATATGTCTTTGTAACAAAATGCCGCCAATGTCAAGTTCATGGAGATTTGATACATGCCCCACATAGGAGCTTGGTCCTATCAATGTCACCATGGCCCTTTGCCCAATGGGGACTCGACCTCATAGGTAAGATCCACCCCACATCATCTAATGGACACAAGTTCATTATCACTGCCACTGAGTACTTTACGAAGTGGATTGAAGCCATTCCTATGACATACATTATCGACACACAGATTTCTAGATTTATCTTAAACTATATCATCATCGGTATGGTGTCTCTCAGTCCATAATCACTGACAATGGCCGCCCATTTAAGAACCAAGAAGTTCGTCACTTGTGTGATGAATTTCATATCCAACATCACTTTTCCACTCCATACTACCCACAAGGTAATGGCCAAGCAGAGGCATCTAACAAGACCATCATTAGAATCCTCAAGAAGACTGTCAATGATGCTGGTCGTGACTGGCATTTACAGCTTAATCCTGCCTTATGGGCTTATCGTACAAGTATCTGCACTCCCACTAGTGCTACCCCATATTCACTTGTCTTTGGGTCAGAAGCCATTTTACCTATTGAGGTCGAGATTCCTTCCCTAAGGGTATCCCTGAAAGGCCACATTGATGATGAAGAGTACCAAGTGTCGAGATTCCATGAGCTAGAATTTTTAGATGAGTGAAGACAGAAGGCACTAGACCATCTCCAAGCATACCAGAATTGCCTTCGTCGTAGCTAAAATAGGAGAGTCTTGAACAAAAACTTTGACATTGGTGATCTGGTTTTAATGGAGAACCCAAAGAATCAAGCAGAAAGAGAAAAACCAGGAAAGTTTGAACCTAACTGGTTGGGACCTTATATTGTCACAGAAGCTTTTGGATTAGGAGCGTACCAACTCTCTACTCCTAAAGGGGAACCACTATCCTCACCAATCAATAGTATGCATCTAAAGAAGTTCTACGCATAGCTTCTGGGAGCCTTTGTCTTAATTAGCAAAAATACAAAAAACTCAAAAAATACAAAAAAATCATTATCAAGGTGAAAACCTGGCAAACAGGCGTCTTGGTAACACCAAAAAAAAATAGATAATCAGGAAAATAGTAAAGAAAAATTATTCGTCCAATAGTGAAAACCACTTCGGTGGCGCTTTGGATAGGTACCATGGTGAAAACTTGGTAAACAGGCGCCATGTGTACTCAACTCTACTTTTTTGTCTACTATTATTCTAATCTACCATGTACATAGTCCACTACCCTGTACATAGTCCACTTCCCTGTATATAGCCCATGATCCCTGTATATAGTCCTTATCCCAGTACACACTGACTATCCCTATACATATCCCTTGTCTTTTGTGTCCATCGCTTGTATATATCATCCCTAATAAGTGGTAGTCTTTCCCATAACCTGGAATGATTGACATCAAGCGAAATTTCATATCCCCCATCTTACCCTTTTCATAATCAATTGGTCTTATACTTGACTGGGGGCACACACTTGACATGTGTCATATTGGTTCTTACATTGGTTGTGTTGAAGACGTAACACCATGGAAAATCCACGAACATCGCAAAATGACCTGAGAAAAAAAAAATCAAAACATTTCAAAAATCCAAAAAATAGAGTCAGAGTCAGTCGCACTTGTCAGTATTTGTCATTTGTCGAACTACGTTGCCTCTGCGACTGGATGTAGGCAAGGCCATCTGCTGATGTGCCCCCGAGGCATTAGGTTAGTCTGTTTAGGTTTGTTTGTATAAAGTCATGCGTCAATCCATATGTCTATATGACAAGGTCATTGGTTGTGTCGAACTACGAGGTCTCTGCGTGTATAAGGTAGGCAAGGCCATCAATCGATGAGCCCCCGAGGCCGCACTAGGTCAGTCCATTAGGGTTCATCACATTCACTTTCATACACATCTTTTATTGTTGTAGTCAGTCTTGTCAGTCAAGTCAAGTCAAACTACGAGGTCTCTGCATGTACAACATAGGCAAGGCCATCAATCGATGAGCCCCCGAGGCCGCACTAGGTCAGTCCTTTAGGGTTTGTGGTCACATGCAGTTATTTGTCCACGCGTCATATCAAGTCATGCATTACTCTGGTGAACAAGTCAGCAATGTCTCTAAGTCAAATCAAACAACTTGCCAAACAAAAACAATCAAAACAAATCAACCAACAGTCTGCTACAGGATGTGTCCTTCTTGGAAACAGATGTTATCCAAACAATCAAACATAGCCTTACACAGGTTATCACATCAATGGCATCTGAATCAACATCTTATACAATACATGTCTTTCTGAAACCAGGCTTTGTCATGCCTTATACAGATAGTCATAACATCGAAACCGATCACAGTCTTATTCGTATGTATCTCCTGCAATCGCTCTATCAATCAAACAAATCAAACAAACAAATCATGTTTTGGAAAATATTTTATTGGATTTTTGACTTTATGGCTTATTTATCTTATCATTTATCTTGAATTGATGACTGGGATTCATGTTACTAGCTTTCTCAAGGATGTCCCATGAAGGATTTAGAGAAGCAACGACGTATCAGAATTCTATTTTCTTTGACTGCTGTCGGCTGTCTTTTCAATTTGATTTTGAGTCATGTTACTAGTTTCCTCAAGGATGTCCCATGAAGGATTTAGAGGAGCAATGACGTATCATGACCCATCTTTTATTTTGTTTGCTATCTGTGGTTTGTCTTGACAAAAAGACTAGGGCAACTTGTGTCCTTAGTATGAGTTAATGACAATCCTTGTCTGCGACTGTCTGTTATTTGCAAGTGGATGACCCTGCACACCTTGATCTATGTCATATCATGGTGTTTTTCTCCATTTGTATTAGTCCCGCCCAATGATGATAAAGTGCAATACCTTTTGTGATATGGAAAAATATCAAAGATTCCTAATACTAACATCTATCTTCTGTCTTTTCCTTCTTTGTTGATCTTTCTTTCCGCACTAACAGTTCCTCTTTCTTGTATTATGACGAAGTCCTGTGACACAAAACATTATACATCATCCTGCATCAACATACATGTTAGAAATATTCATACATATAGGCATATTTTACATCTAAATCATCATGGCATAATAGACAATAATCATTAAAACCAATACATATCATAAGCATTTCATGTACAAAGCAACTGTAAATACGTGCATCACATTACATTTGTATAACATCACATGTCGTCTGCATCATACATATAACATCACATTGCATCTCATAATCATATAGGATCATACATCATATAGAACCATGCATCATGTAGGATCAGCATTATCTCATTAGCTACATAAACATCATAATGTATATATACTCATCCATCACATAGGCATATCATATAAACATCACATGCATAAATAAAGAATACATAATCCATACATAGAAATGCATATCATGAGAATTGCTGCCAAAATCATATATATATATATCGCTCAAATGTGTCACATCACAATGTCATAATGTATCACAAATACATGGAAGCCCGCAGGCTATTAGATCAAAATACAATGTCTCAAATGGATCTCAAACAGTATCTCTATCCTGAATTGCCACTGCCATCATGTCGGGAGTGTGTGGGAGACTGATGCTGGGAACCAGCCAATCTTTGAGCTGTGGGAGGTCTGTCATATGGCCCTGCTCTATGTGGCTGATCCACTCCCTCTGTGCTCACTGTCCGTGTGTGGGTTCTGGTCTAGGACCTACTACTCTGTGCCGCTGAAAAACTAGGAGCCCGTCCTTCTAGGGGAACCTCTACCTCATACAAGTCTTGGTAGTATCTCTCCCTCTCTCCGGCTCTGACCAACTCTCTGGCAAATGCTGCTGATGGTCCTGTGCATAATGACCTGAGCTCTGTGAATCTCTACTTAGTCTCCTACTGCCGGACTACCGCCTGATCTCTCTCCATCAAGGCTCTATCTCTCTCCACCCTGTAGGCATCTCTCTTAGCCATCAACACTCTCATCTGATCCTCCAATGAGGCAACCTGGGCTCGCAATTTATTTATGTCTGGATCCTCTGCCCCTGTCTCATCCTGTCTAGCCCTGTCTCTCCCATCCTCCTCCTCATCGATCTCCTCCAGGATCTGATCTCAGATCTCTCTCTCATGATCATCATCCTCATTGTCGTCCTCCTGGTAGGCACCTAGAAATCCAAGGGCATCAATCTCTGCCTCCTCTCCAACTGCCTCCTCTCCAACCGCCTCCTCAGCACCTACCTTTGCCTCTGCTGGGATGTCAGGGATGTCTGGGATAACTGCCTCTACCGGCTGCTCCTCCTCACCACCTCTAGCCACATCTAGCATGGCCACATCCTCCTCTCCTCCTCTCTCCTCTCAGATCGGTGACAAGGCTGGTCCTCGTCCCCGTCGACCACATCTCCCTCTCCTACCTCCACGTCGACCACCTCTGCCATCATCCCCTCCATCACCACGGCCCCCTCTGCCTCCTCGACCTCCTCCTCTGCCTCGTCTACCTCTAGGACTTGTACGACACCACTCTACTGGTGCTGGCTGCCCTGGATCTGTCATGGGAATTGGCTTATGTGCGGCCCACCACTGATCATAAGCTGGAGTGGTCCTTGGATCTGCTGGTCCGTCTCTCCATCTCCATGGAAGCACCTGTAAACCGTCAATATCTGCCGCTGCAGTGGCAACTGGAATCTCTGGTCCCCATAGCAGGACCTCTCGTGATGACTGAGCAAACTCTGCTCTCCCTCGAGGTACATCTTGTACCTCTCCATATTGTCTCAATACCCGATCCGGCAGCTGCCGCTCTATAATGTGCATGTGGGACACTGTCCGTCCCACCAAATACTATGTCTGTCTGCAAAATGGTAGGTGCTCGTCCTCATCTGACCACACCTCACAGCTTAGGTACGGTCTCCATGTGAACTCCTGCATCAAGTCTATAGCGTGTCTAAAATAATCTGTGTCCCCAATATGGTGTTGTGTAGTTGCCCCTGCATAACGGAAGGCGTATGGAGCTCCATGAGGAACATCTACTGTAACAGGTGGTTTGAATATAGCGATATGATCCCACGCCCATACCATCAGGAGCGTGGTCCCGCAGCTCATCGATTGTGCCTCTCTATAGGCAATGTTATGCAGGTGGAAGTACAACATCCCAAGCACACACGCACCCCAAGCATATACGACTTGGTGCTCAAGCATGCCCACTAACATCTCCCCCCATCCTACAGGGAATCCATGCCCTCGGCAGTTAGGCAGTACAATACCGCCAATCAAGGTCGCTACTAGACAGTTTAACTGTCTATATCTTTGGGCCAATACCCTCCATCTAATCTCATAGTCGTCAACCCCTAGCTGTCTAACATCAGCGTGGGGGTAATATCTACACATCTCGGCAATCCCCCTCTGCGTATCATAGACTACCCATGTCCCTTTAATCAGCAGTCTCAATATCCTATACACATCCTCTAAGGTCACTGTGGCCTCTCCAGTCAGAAGGTGGAACGATGATGTCTCCGAGTGCCACCGCTCACATAGTGCTGTCAGCAATCCCCGATTTTCCCTAATCTGGGGCATATCGGTCACGTGCAACAAACCCAAATGCCATAGAGTCCGTCACTCGGTCGGCCGCAAACTGTCTCTGAATCGAAATGTCGTGGGTCTCGACTCCCGTGTATAGATAGGGTCTAATACAACCTACAACAACATCATACATGTCTCATGTCAGCCTGAATCATCTATTCTAGTGAAAAATGACTGTTTTAACATAAAATGCAAATGTGTCGTTATTTTGCACATGCGTCATTCTTTTACATATGCGTCGCTTTTTCACAAATGCGGTTCACAAATTACATATGCGTCATTATTAATCAAATGCGGTTAATAATAATCAAATGCGTCATAAAACTATCATTTGCGTTGCATAATCTCAAATGTGTTTCTAAATAAGCAAATGCGGCTATAACTATTCACATGTGTTTCAGGGAATCAAATGCGTATCAAAATAAACAAATGCGGCTATGAATATGCACATGCGTTGCAAAATTTCAAATGCATAACAAAATAAACATATGCATTTCTTCGCTAAAACCTAATCTATCAGACCGACATTAAAATTCAAATGTGGCTTTTCGCGGTCACATGCGTCGTTTGCGCATACACATGCGGTGCAAAATTAAAAATGACGCATAACTTAAAATGCAATAAATGTCTTAAAATACTCGCAAATTAAAAATTTTCAAAAGGCAAGTTTTAGGTCCATACCGGGGGGTCCGCGCCGGCTGGTCTCTGGTACGTCTAGATCCTGTATGCACGATGATGGGTGGCTGGAACTGGAGACATCCTCGCTGAAAATCAGAGCAAATTTTGAAATCTCTAAGCTAGGTGGGTGCAAATGAATAGTTTTTCACCCCAATTCAAAATATATACCTCAGGCTTAGGTGGCATTTCTTTCCTACTGGCCATGTAAACTTCCATTTTCTATCATTCTATACCCGTCCCTCCCATTTCTGAACCCAATTCTGTCAACTGCATTGCATTTCT